>JAOUQX010099981.1:0-10237 GCA_028566295.1 Liobagrus marginatus
GTAGTGAACTAGTGATGAAGTCTCTTACTAACCTTTCGAAGCACTTCATCACAGTGGAGGTCAGAGCTACTGGACGGCAATCATTAAGGCAGGCAGGCTGGGCTTTCTTAGGGATAGGAACAATGGTGGATTTTTTGAAGCACGCTGGGATTACAGACTGTTCCAGTGAGAGGTTGAAGATCTTTCTAAATACCGGTGCTAGCTGGTCAGCGCAGGTTCTCAGGATCTGCACTGTGATGCCATCTGGTCCTGCAGCTTTCCTGGTATTTACTCTCCTGAAGGCAGGCATGCTAACCACTCTGCCACCGTGCCGCCCCTCAGATATGTTAAAGATATTTAGAAAAGATTGTATAAAAATATGTACCACAGATATTCAAATTCAGATCTAATTTATCACATACACATACTGTACATGCAGTGAAATGATTTTATTCCGCATATCCCAGCTTATGAATTTGAAGGCTGGGGTCAGAGCGGGTCAGGAACAGATATGTTGGTAAACAGCTATAAAAAACTGTCTATATCAAAATCTTCCTTAGACATGTTTGAAAATAAATTGATAATAAAAGTAGTGTTGATAAAAAGGGTAGGGTTGAAAAAAGGCTCTGTAAGTAGCTTCCCTTAAAAGACAGAATTCAAATCATCCCATGTTTGAGAATTAAATAGTGCGTCCCATTCTGAATCAATACAGGACCCAATTTGTTGCTTATTTTCAAGTTGTGCAGCGTTCATGCAAATCAATCGCATTCTGTGCACACTTGTGCTATTCTTCATCTGATTAAGTAAAGTTCAGGCCATGGCCAATCAGGGTCAAAGGGAGGGAGAGTCGATTTGAAACAATGATGGAGGCCATTCCAAATACCGTACAGCTCTGAAAGTTTCATAGCTGAAACAAAAGCACATATCCCATCTCTCATTGAAGTTTCAGGAGTCTCCTGCATATTCATAGAGACTGCCTGATGCCTGCAAATTAGATACAATATCCCGAGAATTCTTGACAGGAGAGAACAAGCAAGGAAAGAGTGCATTAAATAATGACAGTGTTGCTCAATGCTCTGTTTGCAACAGTGACTTTTCTATTGCCCATGTTGGGTTAAATGTCTGTAAAAGAAATGTTGAGGTGGGTTCTGTGAGTAGATTGACAATAATATAAGTACATATCTTAACGCATGGTGAGAAGTTCGGCGGCTCCCACGCCATGTGCCGGGTGATGCAGTGTCTCCTCTTCCTCGGCCAGCAATCAGCACTGTATCCTACTGACGAGAGCCGAAACTCTATGGTATGGTCTCTGCTCATGGAACAAGCACTGAGCTCGGCCACTGCGGTATTCATGCACGGTGAACTGTCCACCCTAGCCTTCTCGGACTTCATGCAGAAGCTCCGAGAGGTCTTCGATCACTTTGCCTCCAGCAAGGAGCCCAGTGAGCAACTACTAGAGCTCCAACAGGGCCAGAGAAGTGCCGCTGAGTACACGGTCGCCTTTCGCACGCTCTCTGCCCCAACCACTGTGTGGAGGACACTTTAAAGACGTTCAACATGTGGACCAGTGCTGCCTGAGCACTGTCACCAAATCCTCCAGCCTCTGGCCGGCGTGCCTGCCACATCCATTGCCCATACCACAGCGTCCCTGGTTCTATCCCAGGGAAAGACCACGATTCTAATCTAATCGACTTCTCTAAAGCCTGCTGCCTCATCCCGTTGGCCAAGCTGCCCTCTGTGCTAGAAACTCAGGAACAACTAGTACAACAGGTTTTCTGGTACTATGGAATTCTAGAGGTGATCTTCTCAGGCTGTGGCACCCAGTTCACATTGAGGATATGGAAGAGAAACTCCTTGACGTAAAAGTTTACCTCACGTCAGGCTACCACCCCAATCCAAATGGGCAGACCGAACGGCTGAATCAGGACGTGACCAAATTCATCCATCTCTACTGTCAGCAACAACCAGCCGAATGGGCCAGATTACTTCTGTGGGCAGAGTATGCACAGAACTGCCTCCAGAAACCGGCCACCAACCTCACACCGTTCTAGTGCATGCTTTGGTATCAACCACCCCTGTTCCCATGGGATGGCCGAAACCCTCCACTCTGCCGGCGGTCACCCACTGGTTCCAGCAGAGCATGACAAACTGGGCTCACACACCGCCAGCTACAGCACGCCATCCGGCACACCATGGGGCAATCCAACCGCCACCGACAACCGGCGTTGCGATACACCACTGGACAGTGGGTCTGGCTATGAACCCGGGCCATTCGTACGTGGCTCCCGTGAAAAAAGCTTAGCCCCATGTATGTGAGACCATACAAAATTATAAAACAAATCAACCCAGTATCGTACCAGTTACAAATGACCACTAACCACCGCACGTCTCCCACCGCAGAGAGGTTCAAGTATCACCAACCCTTCCTAATGATCACAGACTTCCACCGGGCACACCCAAGTGAGCTGGTGCCACAGATGCTGGGCAGTACCAAACCCACACTCATGCCAGGAGTCACTTGCAGGGGGGGTCTGTCACGATTCCCGACACGCACAGCCAGAGGGCGCACTTACCAGAATTCTAACATCCACCTCTCACCTGGTCCCAATCAGCCACACCATTTAAACAGCGAAAACCCTGATCTCTCTGCAAAGTATTATCTGTTTCCCACAACATACCAAGCAGTGTTCACAACTCGCTTTCTCACGATTTCCTGTTAATGATCTCTTCCTATCCGTGCTCCCGCTGATCGCCACCAGCCCTGACCTGATTCTCCAACTCTGACTCTAGCCTCCCTTCTCTCCTTGTTCCTTTTTGTCTGTCGGTGTGTCTCCTCTTCCAATAAAAACCGCTGTTCATGGATCCCTCGGCCAAGCCTGGTTCATCACAGTTATATGAATAGCACTGTATACGACAGGACTACTATCTCCCTGAAGTGAGTTTTTGCAGGGTGGGATGTCTGCAAACGCAAATGCAGAAGAACAGATGAGAGTGGAAGAAATCAAAAACATGGCTGGAAAATGTCAGACAAAATGAGTATCAAGAATTTGTCGCCGAGTGTTACTTGTGGTGCATGGTGGTCTGGCCTGATCATGCATCGAAAGAGAAAAATTCTAGAGCACACAGAAATCAAAGCACCATCTCACAATTCTTCAAACCTCAAACATCACCCCAGGCAGATAGAGTATTAACAGTTTTTGAATCAAAATGCTGTGCGGTACAACGGCAAGCAGTCGGGTGGTCACCCTAGTATGCCCCCCGCTGCGGCAGGTGCCCCTTATTTTTCTTTTTAAAAGGTGGCAACCCTACTCTATAGGTCCACATTTACATGTTATGAATAACATTATCAAACGGTGTATGTCCAAATGTACATGACAGGTTGGAAAATCTGAAAGAAAAGACTAAGTCAACTTTTACCTCAAATATGTAAACAAATAGCAATAAAAGATAAAAAGATTTTCACAATGATTTCAGATGTTGGCAAATAGTTAAAAAAAAACTGTCTATGTTTTCATTTAGCTCTGACGTGAGAAAAATGTTAAGAAAAGACTATCTATGTTGATATTTACTAGAGATACTATGTAGGCAAAGAGCTTTGAAAGACTCATTTGCTCTTGGATTTTAATTCATAACCTTTTGATCAGAAGTCCATTGTCTTAACCACTGAGCTTTCTCCCAACGCGCAAATAGACTAACAAGAACTATATTTCTGGGTCGCTGTATAAGCTGCTGACCGCATAAAGAGGTCCCGTTTTTACATCAAGCTGGTTTAAAAAAAAATCAAACTTCACTTTAAACTTGTTCCGGTGACCTTCTGACCCAGGAAAGTTTAAGCAGTGTGAATTGTTCTTGGATCATCTCCAGATGATCATCTCAACTCACTCCTTCTCTCCATCTGTCTGCTTCATATACTTCCCATCCCTACTACAGATGGTAGTTTTTATTTTTTGAACCAGAAAAGCCGTTTGTTTCTCATTCACTGCGTCTCTCACCTCTCACATGAGGTCGCATTCGCACTGGTGCATAACACAAAACACTGCAGTCTAGAATAGAAAACAGGATAAATCACAAGTTAGTGTTAGAGTAAACAGATTAAAACATAAGTTAGCGTTAGCATCACACAAACTAGCCTCATAGTAAACAGGCAAAATATGCTCCAATTAGTTTGTGTCCGTCTCTAACTGAATCTGAGTCTGCCTTCTTGTTTTTTTCAGTGTATGCTTATAAGTTCCTCTCTGTCTGCAACTATCTGTAGTTACATTTACAACATTTGGCAGACACTCTTATCCAGAGTGACTGAGCAGTTGAGGGTTAGGGGCCTTGCACAGGGGCCCATTAGTGGTAGCTTGGCATTGCTGGCAGTCGAACCATAGTCTTTGGATTAGCAGTCCAACACCTTAACCACTGAGATACCACATCCCCCACTTCCTAGTGTCCAACTGTCTTTTTTTTGTTGTTGTTTAACCTCGGAGTGTGCCTTTCCTTTTTGTGCCTCTATGTGTGTGTGTGTGTGTGTGTTTGTGTCTGTGTGTCCCCTCCTATCTGTCTGTATGCTACTCTCTCTGTGTCTGCTCCTGCGTGTATCAGTAGCATATCAGTAATCTTTGTATGAATGTGTTTAAGAACACATCTAAATAAAAACCGTTGAATAGCTAACACACTCACACACGCTGCTATACAAATTATATCCTATATTAAAAAAAAGATACAATGCAGTCATTAAAATCCTGTAACAAGAAGCAAAATAATGAGGCTTTATCTGAAAGCGGCGGTTTCTCTCTGTCTCACTGCACAGTATGGGTTACTAAAAGTGCAATGCTCAGAGACAAACATCGCCTATGAGACGACGAGAAAACAATCATCTGTTAAATATAAAATTATTACTCAGAGATGTGATCCAGAACAAAAAATAACTCGTCTGCCGCAGACTAAACACACACACTCTCTTTACACTCACATTGAAAAACACACATGCTGAATTCCCCAAATTTCATCATTGGTTCAAAATGGGCAGAGCTTTAGTGATATTAAATTAGCCAACTACAGAGCTGATCTTCACTTTTACAATCCTGCAAAATGACAGTGTAAAATTTCAGGCCTGCTAGCTATATAGCATATAAGAGATGCAGATTATCTTACTGTGTTCATTAAAGGTGTGATTAAATGTGACGTTCTGTCACATAGAACATGATGCTTCTTTTGTACCACACAAACATGTCCCCATAATGAAACGATAAGCAGGTGGCACTTACCGACATTCAGTTGCTCCAGGATTTCTTCTACCATTTATCCACTCACATCATAACAGGTGTGTCCTCACCGGTAGGAGGTTAACATAAGAATCATTTATTCTCTACAAAATGTTCTTGCCTAACCGCCTGTGAACATCTTGTCTGTTTCAGCCATTTTGTTTCTTCTACTTCTTAAAAAAAAACAAAAAAAAACAAAAACATGACGATGTCGTCTATACCAGAACCATAGATGAGGTTTACATCAATCAAGCCTAGGGTTGGGTATCGTTTGAATTTTATCAATTCTGATTCCACATATCGATATCCAGTTTAGATTCCAATGTAGTAAGAAAAATGAAAAGTCAAACATTTTTATATCAAACATATTAATTTTCTGTTCCATTAGTTTCAGCTCAAATAACATTAACAAAACACAGCACTAGGCTACATAGGAACTGAGCGGCTCAGCAACACATTAAATTAAAGCTAAATTAACACTTGTTTGCTGCAACCAAATAAAGTGTATATAACTCATAATACTTGTTTGTAGGAGTGTGCAATAGCTATCATCAGTTTTTATTTGGAAAAATCAACATATCTGTCTTTTTTTGTCTGTGAGATTACATCTTGAAGCATAAAATTTTGTTGCTTAGCCATGGTAATGGTTAGTAGCGGCTAATGAAGGGCTGTCGCCACTCGGGATGCACGGTGAACCAACCGCAAATGCTTAGTCATAGTGGTCGTAACACCTCGAGTGCAATATATTAGATAATTACACTACTTACACTCAGCCTGGTCTTCAGTCATTACAAAATGTAGCCACACTTTTGAGCACTACCCATGGTCCATCCTGTAAACTGAGGTTTAGATTACAGCAGAAGGTCCTGTCAGATTGTGAGGGTGAAAAAAATGTGGACACAAGGAATCGATAAGCAATCAAATAAAAATTTTATAAAGCATCCGATTCCATTATTGGAATGAATTTTTGATTCCCAACTCTAATAAAGCCTGTTTCTGTAGAGCTGTGGGAAACCTAGAAAACCTTTCATTGTCTCTGACATCCCACCTCTCCCAATTTTGCAAGTCTCCCACAAATTCATAGAAGCTCTGTGAGGCCCGCAATTTACATACAATATCCTGGAAATCACAGAGGCAAGGGAGACATGGAGCAAGAGGAAAGAATGCCACTTGAGCGAGAGAAGTAAGTTGTAAAATATTGTAAGTTGTGAATTGTAACAGAATACGCATCTTCGGATGATTGTAGTAAGACAACTGATAGTCAGTTGTCTTTGTGTGCGGGCATTACAGTCAACCTCTTACTCTCTCAATCTCCTGTCAGTTCAGACTTCCAGAGTTTTGCATCCACAGCTGTATTTAAAAAAATGAATAAAATCAGATTGATAATAATACAAGTACATATTTTTATACACGACCGGGTTCATGCAGGAATTTTCTGGATTCTCCTTGTGCCCGTCTCCTACACCAGACACTCAAATGTTCACAAAACAGGAAGTAGAACATCAAAAGCATCAGGTGTTCATCAGGCCCTTATTTTTTGGTTGCCACTAGCTCCTGGAAATGGAAGTACCTCCCTGAAATGAGTTTTTGCAGGGTGGGATGTCTGTTGTCTGCTATTTTTTTGTCAACAGAAGCATCACAAGGGGTCATCAGATGGACACCGTTACATGTGTTTCTGATTTAGCCACCTAATTCATTCCTCTGCAGTGTCACAAATTAGGGTCCATCTACCTATCTTGGTCATTCTGTTGCTCTTATTTTTCACCCATAACAACTCATTCATCTGCATCCAAGAGTTGTTTTTGTCTCCTCCACAGCCAAAGTTCACTGGGAGAGCCTGTACCGTCCACCATCTCTACCTGGCATCCTGGACAAGCTCCGCCTTACTGAAATGTTTCCTCAGAGCACAGAGAGTTGAGAAGATTGCACCCTCTGCTGAATCATACCATAAAATCTGCTCCGAGGGGTGTAGTGATTATTTACTAGCCACTCGTCAAAGTCAAGAGCAAAACCCATTGTGATTGATACCAGACATTTTAGCGAGTACAGTGGCTAAAATAAGTGTTATATTTAATCATTTATCATACGTCACAAAATGATAGTAAGAGGGACGGTGGAGTATGAACAGTTCCTTTATTTCCAGTTATCACTCCGGTTTGTAACAGGTCTAATTTAGAGATTTGCATATTTGTTCGTAACCAAGTGAAATATTTTTTAAAGAATTTAGTTAAACAATATAGAATATAGATAGAATATAGAAAGATAAGCACTATATCACAATAACAATAAGTTTACAATGTATTTAGAAAAAACACTGCAGTCCAGACCAGGATGAACGCTGAAAGTGTGTTGTTCTACTTGGAGATGATTCCAGGCTTATCATTCGTTTTCTCGATCACTTACTCTGTCTGTCTGTCATTTCATTCTGTCTTCTGTTTAATGGTCTCTAAGCGTGACTCTTGTCTCTGATAACTCGCACGCCTTAGCAGCTCACACCCAAAAGTGTTATGTATCATCTTAGTGTGATCTATCTCTCCTTCGCTTCCCTCTGTGTTTACACCGTTGTCAGCCTCTTCTCTCCTCTCTTGTGTGTGTGTGTGTGTGTGTGTGTGCGTACCGTTAATTAATGATTGGTCCAGTTTTAAGAAGTTGTAGCAGGTGTTGGGAGTCTTTTTTATTTGGTTTCCAGGTGACCCTCAAACAGCTCATTTATGAGTGTGGAAAATAGAAAAGGAAAGTGGAAGCGTTACCATTACCACCAAGTATCCAGTGCTGAACCCATGAGCAAGTCCCTCAACCCTTAACAAAATAAATGTTTACGTAATCATTAAAAAAGGCCCCATAGCCACTATATGATTTGTTAAACCAGTTCAAGCATGAAGCTGTGCCACATTGCTCAATGAATAACAAGATCCCACAATTCCCCTTTTGCCCCACACACACATACCTACACACACACAAAATCTATCACATGCTATCAGTTACTCTATCTTTTCTTTCACTCCTTACGCTACACTCGGCAGTAATGCATTTCTCTCAGCAGTCTTTCTGACCGGTCACACAGCGGTAAGCTGACGGCACACACGTCTTTACACATCCCCACTACATCAAAATACCGCAAAAAACTATCCTCATGAACTAGAAATCGTGATAAACTATACATATTACATTTAACTACATTTTATTTTTATTACCATTGGTATTGCAAATGGTATTAATATTATTACTGCTAACATTATTACTACTGCCAGTGGCGGAATTAGGCCTGGGCGATATGGGTAGTCAGTGCCATCCAGGGTTTGCCCAAGACACCATTCAAGCTACAACCACCACTGACTACTGCAATTATTCTCACCTGCCCATGCATGGAAACACACACACACACACAGACACACATAGGCAGTTGCTCATGAGTTTTGCGTGCTGTTGTATGTCTTTAGGGGTCAAGCCCTGCAGGATATTGCAACTAATTGTATTGTTTCGTACGTTTTCCTATTATTTTTGTTCTTCCTCTGCCATGGTATTCTATCTGGACCTATAGAACCGTGCGCTGAAAAGTTCAGAAAATTGGCATGCCAAGAGAACACATGATATCATACCATACCATTCAAGTTTCTAGGACCTACAAGTCAAAAGTCAAAAATTTTAGGAACGGCATACGTCATAATTAAGCGGCATCACCACGGCAGCTTAATCCAGCGCGCTAAAGAAATAAAATGCATCTAGATTCAGTTGCCTACCTAATACGTTCGGAATTAATTCCATGTTTAAATGTCGCATTAGCTGTCAGATTGAAGCCACAATGCTGCTATTTCAGATACTATTTATCACATACACATACATACATGCAGTGAAATGTTTTTATTCCGCATATCCCATATGAATTTCTGAGCTTTCAACACTGGGGAATTTGAACACTGGGGTCAGAGCGCAAGGTCAGCCAGAACAAATGGCGCCCCTGGAGCAAGTGAGGCACCATGGATGGGTCAAGGACCCAATGATGGTAGCTTGCCAGGTGCGAGGCTTGAACCCCCGACACTCTGGTCACTGGCCCAGAGCCTTTTAGCATTGAGCCAACACGCCTTATGTTTTTAGCGCTATGACAGATTTCACAGATTTCCCGAGAGGGACATTTCACAGCTTAACGTGAAAAATGCTTGACGTGGTTTAATTTATCAAGACAATGTTTTTAACTTGTCTTGTATTAACATTGTATGCTTTATAAATAATGTGTTACACAAGTTTTGTTTGTTAAAAACAGTACTTGATGCTCTAAGCCACGTTAAGCGTTTTTCACGGAATTATTAAACTCAGTGTTTTAGCGCGAGGAAAATGCACACACACTTCATTCATTCTGAAACCCGGAGATATATTACGATGATCAGATCATGCAGTTCGGACTATTGCGGGATTAACCCAACAAAAACCAGAGTCTTTTAATTTAGCTGCTCTGCACTAGCGCATAATGAAATCATTAGCCATTAAGTATAGACTTCTGTTTCTGTATGTCTTGTTCTAATATCATAAACGTGCTCTCTTTAGATTTCTTGTTAGACAACGAAGCCCCGCGCAGCGCTAGCTAAATAAATAACGTAGCTAAAACGCGATGCACTCCGGTGGATAAACCGCGCAAAACGTGAAAGCCGCTTAATGTGGCTTAGAGCATTAAGACAATCTTTTTAACAAACAAAACTTATGTAACACATTATTAATAAAGCATACAATGAACACATAAGCAGATGATTCCAGAATCAGAACCCAAGGTGTTTAATTGCACATTAAGCGTTTTCCTCCCATAGAAAACCCTTATAATGAAATCACAGCGGAAGCACTCTTGTGCTGACATAAATATTGAAAGCCAAAAGGGTAAGAAACGCGCGAAATATAGTGCATGGATGGTGCACATGACTACAAATAATGGCAACTTAATGGCTACAAAGCCTACAAATCACAGATGTCCTGAAATACAAAGTTACGTAACAGCGCCACTTACTGGTGTTAAAAGGAAT
>JAOUQX010100013.1:0-10235 GCA_028566295.1 Liobagrus marginatus
TCCAGCAGTATGGCTGATGTAGCTCCTTCACGCCTCTATTAATTTAATTAATTAATTGTTAAATTTGTTTAAGTTGTAAATTTTCAGGTTTCTGTTTGGGTTTACTGCATACACCGCGGGCGATAGGGCATTCTTAGCACAATGTTGATATAGGTTTAAGTTCTAATTTGTAATATGACTATTACATATTTTACAATGGCATTTGGCACATATCAATCAACGCTGATATTACCCATAATCGCTTTTTACAGCAACATCTCCAGGAAAAAAGTGGATAAAGTATTTTAAATCCTAGTGAGGACCAATCTTAATTTTTGGGCACACAACAGAATGACCCATCCTAAAGTAATTGCTGTTAACATTTGAGGGTTTTGAAATGCAGAATAACTGTAATACATTGTATTCTAAATACGAAAAATAACAACAACAGAACCTAAAATGCCACAATAGATATATGTTAATAAATAGGTTTATTTATGGGCATCAGTTTGAAAGACCACAAAACCAGGAAAGCTGTATAATGTTTACAGTACACGAAAGTTTACAGGAAATATGAACAAAAATTGCTCAATAATGATTTTCTTCATATGATAGACATACAGCATGTCCAACCATCAATACACATTTGACATTTAATATTTGTTAATATTAATTAATGTTAATTTGTTAACATTGTTTTTGTTGTTGAATTTATTTTGTTTTTGATTTGTTAATCTATATGTTCACCGGTTTTATTTTGGTTATTTTCGATTTTGGATTTATATCCTTTCCTCCACTGATAGCCGTTTTTATCCAGAGTTTAAATCTGTTGCTTTGGGAAGTTCCACAGTATTGGCAATAAAACCTCTGTACCGTGCAGAGGTAAATGTCCCATTCAATTAAAGCGCTCTCAGGCGCTCGACTATAAGTCTTGTTTTTAAGTCCTAGCCTTATTATTCTTTGGAGAAATGTGGTTTTCAGTCTTACTAAAATGTCAGTCCCGCTTCACTATGCTCTAATGGAGGAAATCTTGGAACATTGGCATATCATCCAAGTTGTCCATTAGTGTGTCTTTTCTAATTAGGTCCAATCTTTTCACAGATCTACTGTCCTTTTTATTCCTCTACGATGGATTACATTTTTTATGAAATGTTCCATTTCATTTGTAATCTTTTTTAAGTAAAAATTATTTATTCACTACACAAGCTAAGAAAAAAACTTTAAGATAACTTATGTATCCAGTTCCCTGAGAAGGGATCGAGACTCTGTGTCCGAAGACCCTATGGGGCGCGCCTTCATGCGTGCGAGGTCTGAAAAGAGTAACATACCAACTTGACCGCCATTTTATAGGTGAGGCTCACCCCGTGACCCAAAATGTCGGCCAACCCGGAAGCTATAAAAGCAACCTGGAAACACAACACAAATTAGGTGACGCATTAGCAAGCTTTGCACAATGCATACTGGCAGTATGACACCGCGACACAGTGTCTCGTTCCCTTCATATGGAACAGAGTTTTGGAAATAACCTTGATGTTCCCTATCAAGGGAACTCAACGCTGCTTCGAAAGACACTATGGGGAATGAACACCAACTAGGCTGTACTAGCAGATGCCTGACCTGGTGTGAAGCCTAAAAAGGGCACATAGAACCTGATGAAGGTATGCGGTGAGAACCATCCCGCGAAATCGCACACCTTCTGCAGGGTTACCCCTGACAGGAGGGCCCTTGGCGAGGCCATACTCCATACTCCGGGCTGACACATGGAGAGGTGAAGGCAACTTGTGCACCTCATATGCCAGTGCAATAGCCTCCACAATCCACCTTCTCAAAGTGTGCTTGGTAGCGGGTCGACCCAGTTTGGGGGACCCATGGCATACCAGTAGTTGTTCTGACTTCCTCAGGGAGGATGTCTGCTGAGCATACACCTGGCCCAAGCTGGGCAGAGCAGGTATAGTCTAGCTTCCGTCGTTGAAGGATGCAGTATAGGATTAAATGCCTACAGGGCCACGGTACCCAACTCTTGAGTCGGAACCTTAGGGATGTCACCCAGTCTGTGGTGTAGGAAAGCGCTGACTCTGCCAGGTGCAAAATCCATGGATGGAGCCACTGAGGAGCCTTTCTTGAGGGAGGTCATAGCCAGCAGAAAAGCCACTTTCAATGTGACACCTTAATTGGGCCTTGACCGGAGGCTTGAAAGGCGCTAGAGAAAGCCCTTCCAGACCCACTGTGAGGTCCCATGAGGGAATCCTGCTCTGAACCACAGGCCTTAACCACCGAGCTCCATGTATGAATTGTATAACCAATTGGTGTCTGTCGACCAAGGCACCGTGCACCGATGTATGGTATGCATCCAATTCTGCCACATACACATTCAGCGTCGATGGGGTCCAGCTGATAACCGCTCCTGCAGGAAATCCAGTCCAGCAGCTATCAGGCAGTTGACTGGATCCAGCTGGTGGTTTCCACATCAGGAAGTGTAAATATTCCACTTTTGGGCATACAGTTTTCTCGTGGTGGGTGCCCTGGAGTTGAGAAAGGTCTCCACCACCTCGGCTGAGAGACCTTCTCCTATGAGCTGGGACCCTCAGGGCCAGACCTAGAGTCTCCACCTCTCTGGGTGGGGGTGAAGAATTTGACCCCATCCTGAGAGAGAAGGTCACTCCTGACTGGAACTTCCCAGGGAGGACTCTCCAGGAGAACTACTAGGTCTGAGAAACAAACTCTGGTCAGCCAGAACAGTGCCACCAACAGGAGGTGAACCCTTTCCCGACAAAGACTCAGACGCTTAGGTTCTTGATATATGTGACTGCGGACGTGTTGCCAAATTTGACTAGTACGTGGTGACCTCTGAGGTCTGGGAGGAAGTGCCAAAGGGCATGAAATATCCCCAGCATCTCTTGGCAATTGATGTGCCATGAGAGATGGTGGGGCTCTCAGTGACCTCTGATGGAACGACCACTCCAGACTGCACCCCACACCATAGTGGACACATCCATAGTATGGGGCCTTGTCTCAAGAACCAAGGATCTTTTCATATGGCCAGGGCAGGAAGGCATCTGTGCATGACCCTGATCATGCGGAAAGGGTATCCCCTCGGGCCCAAACTGGAGCCTTTATGCCCACTGAATGACATCCAGTAACCAGGGAGAAACCCGGGAAAGCTGGGACCATGCATTCAGAAATGTTTCTAGCGGTATCAGTGCCTCAGCACCATTGGGTAGAGCTAGAGGTTCTGGCAGGCCTTAACCAAACCCTTAGCTTTACCGGCACGGCTGTGTGGTGTCCTGCCACGGCCTGAAACACTTTTGGCAGTTGGGGGCTGGGAGACAGGGTTAGGACCGTTTCTTGCTCAACTTACCATAAGTGAAGGTTATTACCGTAAGGCCAAAGGCTGGCTTGTCTAAGGTGGCTGCCTTATCCAGGGGGATAAATGAGATGCCAGGGGTCTATCTACCCTGGGCGTCTCCCCATAGCCCCTGCGCCTTTGGCCAATAATGGCGAGTCCTCACGCGCTTTTTGGCTTGTGACTCTCGCTGAAAAAGGCCTGGTCCAGGACCTCGACACCTCAGTGAGGAGGTCATCAGAAAAGGGCAGCCCCCTCCTCTGGGGTTCTAACCTGGGCTTCAGGTAGCCCCTGTCCATTATGCTTTATGGACAGGGTTCCTGTTGCTCCAGTGGCCATTTTATATTTAACCTGGCCATGATTTTGGTTAAGATCTCTACCAGATCCTCCTTTAGGGAAGCAATGGGTCTGTGGAGGTCTAACCTTTTTCATCATTTAGCGCCTCAGAGTCAGACAATGCCAGCATAACCGTCCTCCAGGGCAGAGAGGCCACCATGCGGAATCTTCCGGATCCTGGATGGACACCTGGAGGCTCATGACTGAGGTGTGAGAAGGGCCTGGTGCCGTCTCAGCACCCTTCGTTAACTCCAGCTGAGACCCCCACGAGCATAGCCTCCGTGCTGCCTCAGCAGCAGCGGGACCAGTGCGATGGGGAGAGTGTAGATCAACTGTCTCCTCAGAGAACAGCTGAAGCAAAGACCAGAGCATGCAGTAAGGCATCGCCTCACAGTGCATGCAACTGGCTCCCTCAAGAGGCCCCTATTCATGCTCCATTCCAAGATACTGCACACAAAAAGTGTGTGTATCACCTGCCATGATGAACCATGGGAAGGGGGGAACACACTCTTTAAATTGTGCCAGAGAGTAACTAGACTGCATTTTAGTCTGCCTGGTTTTCTTGCAACGTTGCAATAATCAGCCTAATGTATTTGCAGCTAACTCTTCCCTCACTTTGTTAATTAAAGTACTTTTTTTCCCCTAGAGTTTTTCCTATTCTTCTCTTCCAATTCTTGCTAAAAGCAAAAAGCTAATTTGTGTTGTGTTTCCCGGTTGCTTTTATAGCTTCGGGGTTGGCTGCCATTTTGGGCCCCTATAAAATGTATATCTGTTTATATAATGGTGGTCTAGTTGGTATGTTAATGATTTCAGACCTCCGCGCATGAAGGCACTCCCCATAGTGTCTTTCGATGCAGCATTGAGTTCCCTCAAAAGGGAACGGCTGGATTAGCACATTTTCATTGTAGCTGACATTAATGCCTGCTGTTTTATGGAACCAAATACATTCTTCTCTTCTCTTCTCTTCTCTTCTCTTCTCTTTAAGCGCTCTACTAATGAAGACTGTTGGCTGTAAATGCTCAATTATGTAGTACAGTGGAACCTTGGCATACGAACGCTTAACCGAATACGTAAAATTCAGTTTACAAATTGCAGCTCGTCAAGAAATGTGCTTCTGTTTACGAAAAAAATGTCAATATACGAACCTAACCGCGGCCCAAACCCCTCATCTGAGATCTGCAGGAGCTCTAGACTGTTCACTTCCTGTTTACGCTGCGAGCGTAGCGCCTCACTTCCGGGTTTGAAGTATCGTTCATTCACAGATCAGACGAAGTGCCGTTCATCTTTATGCTTAACCTCTTAATTCCAGCTTATTCATTATTTTACTGACCTAACCAGAGGCTTTTTTTTAGTTAAAAATGCCCCCATTATTAATAACGACTTCACATCTAGTCGCGCTAACCGGCAAAATGCTGCAGGCTGTAACGCCAGGCCAACCGTCACCGGAGTTTTACTACTTCCGGTGCCGTAGTGATGTCACTTCCGGGAGAGACGCCGCAATGGCGGCACTTCCGGGTCGCGGCATTTAAAAGCAGCACATCCACAAGGCAACATCGCAAAGTATCGTTTGCCCGCCGAACATACTAAGCGTTAACTATATTCTATCTCTCTATTCTTACAGAAAGAAGCCTAAACCCCCACGGATTACCACAGCCTGCGCACACCCCGTCACGGACTTATCACAGCTTCAGCCTATCCTGCTTCACAGCCACAGCCACAGCCCTGCCCTCCACCAGCCTCTCACGAATTACTCATGTTTGTTATTGTGCACATTTCATTGCGTGTATCACTGTGTGAAATCAAACCACCTGCATACGGATCCTATTCTCTTTCTCTTCTGTGAATGTTACAGGAATACTTCGCCTAACATGGATCCAGCAGGAGCAAAGCCGCGTTCTCCTCCTCCAGCAATGACTGCGGAGTATATACGTGCACTAGAGGCCCAGGTAGAGGCACTCACAGCGCCCTTCGGCCAACTACGTGCTCCCGCCACACCCACAGAGCCCCCCCCTCGCTGACGTTGTCACTGCCAGACAAATTTGACAGATCGCCAAACCGCTGCAGGGGGTTCCTACGCCAGCTAGGACTGTATTTCAGCTCACAACCGCACTCCTTTGCGCATGAGTCAAATAAATGTGGCTTTTTACTTTCCCACCTCACAGGTGATGCTCTGGAATGGGGAACTGCAGTCTGGGATGAGGATGAGCACGTACAAGAGGACTATGACTATTTTGTGCAGCTACTGTGAGAGGTATTTTATGATACTGTGGACGGGCGGGACCCGGCGAAACAACTGTTGCAGCTAAAGCAGGAAGGGAAGCCGGTGTCCATACATGCACGACGCTTTAGAACCTTAGCCTCAGAGAGCGGATTTAATGACAAGGCTCTCAAGGAGCTCTTTTATGACAGCCTGAATGCTAAATTACAGAGGGAATTACTGTGTAAGGCGGAAGAGCTGGACTTCTCCCACTTCGTTACCCAGGCGGTTAAAATGGACAACCTCATGCGATCACAGGCCACCAGAGCTACGGTCGGCGACATACCCCGCCACATGTACTTCCCCGGGACGGCTACGCACAGCACCGAGGAGCCCATGCAACTGGGCAGACCCCGGGTGTCTCCAGAGGAGCCGGAGCGCCGCCGACAAGAGCAGTTATGCTATTACTGCGGCAAACCAGGACACGGAGCAGTAAACTGTCCCATGAAGCAGGCCCAAAAAAAGGAGCAAGTAAGTCCCCTAAGATCCTTTTCACTTTCTAAGCATCAAGTCACGTTACCAGTGTGGGTGGAGGGAACCCCTAACATTCATTCTCTTTCAGCCTTAATAGACTCGGGAGCAGCAGCTAACGTTATCGACCCAGGGTTAGTACAGAAGCTAGGGCTAGCCTCCATAGAATGTACACCTATCCACATCCCTGGTCTAAATAACAACCCCCTTGGATCGGGACAAATCACCCAAAAAACACTCCCCCTGCGATTACACATAGCATTTCATGTAGAAAGCATAGAGTTATACCTAGTACCCTTTCCCGCTACGCCCATTGTGCTAGGGCATCCATGGCTGGCCACTCATAACCCCCGGCTCCAGTGGGATACTAAGGAGCTCTCCCATTGGCGCCCATACTGCCAGGAGCACTGCCTCCAGCACGTGCCATGCCCCCCTACATCTGCCCACCCCAAGCCCATAGACTATACACAGTTACCACAGAACGTCCCCGAAGAGTACAGGGATCTAGCCCAGGTCTTCAGTAAAGAAATAGCGAGGCTTCTCCCTCCCCACAGGCCTTGGGACTGTATTATAAACTTATTGCCTCAGTTCACCCCCCAAGGGGGCGGATTTACCCCCTATCAGCAGCTGAAACGCAAGCCATGGAGGATTACATAGCGGAATCGCTGGCGCAAGGATTTATACGCCCCTCGAAATCTCCGGTGGCGTCAAGCTTCTTCTTCATGAATAAGAAGGACGGGGGGCTGCGCCCGTGCATTGACTATAAAGGGCTAAACGCTATCGCCACAAAATGCCACTACCCCCTCCCGCTTATCCCGGCGGCCTTAGAACAGCTGCGAGAGGCTAGGTACTTTACCAAACTAGACCTCCGTTCCGCCTACAATTTAATAAGAATCAGGGATGGAGATGAATGGAAGACGGCCTTTCATACCACAAGCGGCCACTACGAGTACCTGGTGATGCCATATGCCCTACCAAACGCCCCAGCCACGTTTCAATCCTTTATCAATGAGATATTTTGGGACCTGCTGCAGAGGTATGTGGTGGCTTACATAGATGACATATTAATCTATTCTATGTGCCTGCAGGAACATAAAAACCATGTGAGAGAGGTGCTACGGCGCTTATTGGAGAACCAGTTATAAATCAAGGCCGAAAAATGTCAATTCCATGCAACAGAAGTGGAGTTTCTGGGGTACCATGTGAGCAGTAAAGGGGTGCGCATGAACATGGACAAAGTGAAGGCAGTCGTAGAATGGCCACAACCCAAAACCATCAAGCAGTTACAACGATTTCTGGGCTTTGCCAACTTTTCTCGACGATTCACCCGTAATTACAGCACAGTTGCGGGGCCTCTCACACACCTACTGCGAGGCAAGGCTAAGAGGCTGGAATGGGCAGACACCGCGGCGGCTGCCTTTCGCAAGCTGAAGCGTCTATTCACCACCGCCCCCATTTCGAGGCATCCAGACCCCCAGCAAGCCTTCGTGGTGGAAGTAGATGCATCGGATGGTGGCGTGGGAGCCATCCTGTCACAGTATTGGGGGGAACCGCCCAAGCTACACCGCTGCGCCTTTCTGTCAAGGAAATTGTAGGCCGTGCAAAGAAACTACGACGTGGGCAATAAAGAACTCTTAGCCATCAAAGTAGCCCTGGAAGAATGGCGACATTAGTTGGAGGGGGCGTGCCACCCATTTCAGGTTACCACAGACCATAGAAACCTAGAAGCCATCCAGAACGCCACGCGGTGTACCGCCCGTCAAGCACGCTGGGCACTGTTTTTTACAAGGTTTGACTTTACAATCACCTACCACCCGGGGGCAAGGAATGTAGAGGCAGATGCCCTGTCCCACATGCACGAAGTCACAGACACGCCCAAAGTCCCCCAGCCCATTACACAGTCCGAAAACGCATTCTGGAATGGGTCCACAACTCCCGGGCCTCTGGCCACCCTGGAGAAAATAGGACAATAGCCCTGGTACGGAAAGCCTTCTGGTGGCCCTCCCTCATAAAAGACACCAGGGCCTTTGTGGCGGCCTGCCACCGCTGCGCACTGGCAAGGACACCTCGGCGCCCCCCAGCCGGGCTCCTGGAACCCCTCCCCATCCCGCAGAGGCCATGGTCTCATATCGCAGTGGACTTTCTCACAGACCTCCCCCCCTCGCAGGGTCACACCACCCTAATGGTGATCAAGGACCTCTTCTCAAAGGCATGTTGTCTCATTCCCCTCAAGGGACTCCCCACGGCGTGGGAGGCAGACCAAGAAATATTCACTCAAGTATTCAGGCACTACGGTCTCCCAGAGGACATAGTAACAGACAGGGGGCCGCAGTTCACGTCACGAGTCTGGAGGGCGTTCTGTAAACGGTTAAATATTATGGTCAGTCTAACCTCTGGGTATCATCCACAGGCAAATGGTCAAGTCGAGAGGCTGAATCAGGAGCTGGGACGCTACCTACACACCTACTGCAGCCAAAACCCAGCCGATTGGAGCACGTATGTACCATGGGCAGAGTACGCTCAGAATTCTATCACGCATACATCCACAGGTCTCATGCCCTTCCAGTGCACACTAGGGTTCCAGCCACCCCTATTTCCATGGTCGGGGGAAGAATCACACGTCCCGGCCATGGACCACTGGATCTGGCAGAGCGAAGAGACATGGGCAGGAGTGCACGTGCACTTAGGACGGGCCATTCAGCGACAGAAGCTACAAGTGGACCGCAGGCGCCGCCCCCACCCAGCATACCAGCCTGGGCAGCAGGTGTACCTCGCCTCCAAGAATCTCTGGCTGAGACACCCATGTAAGAAACTGACAGCAAGATGTGTGGGGCCATTCAAAATATTACAGCAAATCAATGCAGTATCTTACAAGTTACAATTACCACCAGGCTGGCGCATATCTCCTGTATTTCACGCATCACTGCCGAAACCAGCCCGGGGCCCGGCCCCGGAGGAGGAGGGGGCGGAGGAACAGCCACCCCCCTTGGAGGTAGAGGGGGCGCCGGCATACCTAGTTCAAGAAATTATGGACTCACGCAGGTACAAGGTTCATTCTTAAGGTACGTTATTGTACTCACTACAGTACCTAATCGACTGGGAGGGCTATGGGCCAGAGGAGCGGGCCTGGGTCACCACAGACCAAATTTTGGACGCCTCCCTGATCTCAGACTTTCTCCAGCGCCACCCCGACCGCCCGGCACCCCGGGTCAGGGGTAGACCCCCGAAGCGGAGGGGACCCAAGGGGGGCCCTAAAGGGAAAAGGGCTGTAACCCCAGGCCAACCGTCACCGGACTTTTAGTACTTCCGGTGCCGTAGTGATGTCACTTCCGGGAGAGACGCCGCAATGGCGGCACTTCCGGTTCGCGGCATATAAAAGCAGCACATCCACAAGGCAACATCGCGAAGTATCGTTTGCCCGCCGAACATACTAAGCGTTAACTAAATTCTATCTCTCTATTCTTACAGAAAGAAGCCTAAACCCCCACGGATTACCATAGCCTGCGCATACCCCTTCACGGACTTATCACAGCCTCATCCTATCCTGCTTCACAGCCACAGCCACAGCCCTGCCCTCCAGCAGCCTCTCACGAATTACTCATGTTTGTTATTGTGCACATTTCACTGCGTGAAATAAAACCACCTGCATACTCTCATTCTCTTCTGTGAATGTTACACATACATGCTCTGTTTACATTCCGCGTTATTACCCATTATCTCTCTCTCGTGACAGACCGTGTTCTGGCGATACTATAACTCAGTCATACTCATAACTCATTTTTTTACTTAAATAATTTTTATTAATAAGGACTTACACAACGCGCGATCGTCCCACAATTATTCCTGATT
>JAOUQX010100027.1:0-10235 GCA_028566295.1 Liobagrus marginatus
ATGTTAGTATATATAAATATAAAGAGCTGGTGAAGCTTGCAGAGGAAAATAATTTATTGTTTCAATTTCCCAGGATAGCAGGAGGAGGACGGTAGCAGATCGAGGCTTGACTATCCCGTGGTAACACTACTGACATGTCAGGGTTTCTGCTGCCTTTGCTAAAGCTATACAAAGTAACTGATGGAAATAGGGACAGGATATCAAGTCGGGGAAAAAAAAAGAAGTAGAAGGTGAGTGAATGGCGAGACCTCAGCGTTCGAGTTAATGCCAAGAACACGCTCGCATCTGTCAAGGGGTAAGTGGAAAAGAACAAAACTGCCACCAACCTCATGGACATCAGCCTGATGAACACATTCTGTGCAAATATGCACTGAAAAGGGCAAACAAATGACCTGAATTGCATCATGTGACATTATCTATTAAGAGAGACATTAAAGTTTGCGTCCTTAGAATATTATCGATTTAAACCGGTGGCATGGGGCCCCGATTCCCGGTTTTGTGGGAATGAAATCAACTGTAGAAATATTTCCTAAAAGCACACACCAGCCTGTTACTGGGCACAACGCACCCCCAATTTATTTAACATTTTTGATGAAAAGTGTGAGGAAAGCAAAATTCCTTGTGAAAATGTCAAACTTAAACTAGCACTCATGGAAACTACTCAACAGTTGATAACTAATGTGTTCTTTAAAAGGTCAGCAATCCTTTTGTAGAAATCATTCACTTAACATCATTTTTCTTTCATTATCTAAATGGAGGTTAGAACCGTTTCAGGTTGGCAGTAAATGTTCAACCACTGCAGAACTGTTTTAAATTTAAAAAAAAACAAAAAAAAAAATATTGAGGTCAGAAAATAAATCAATAAAAGCAACTCTCAAACAAATTGAAATGTAATTTCTATTAACATTATTTTTAGCATACAGCTGCTTAGGGTCATTTTCGGTAATGTTTTTGCTATAAGCCTCAGTTAATTTCCGAACCCTGTACCTACATGTTATTTAAGCACATTTAAGCACTTTTTATGCAAGGGAAACGTTCTGGAAACGTCATAACAGAAACGTTTCAAATGTAAAAATTGTACTTTATGACACTTTAAGGGACTTGGGGTGAGGACACACCGTGTGTACTTTTTGCAGACCAGAGAAAAAAAAATGTTGCTTTTATATTTCTGTGTATTAGCCTATATCGGTTAGCACTCGAGCTGATTGTGGGATAATATAACATTTTGAGGCAGAATGAAGGATTGTGCATCACCAATGAGTTCTGCATCTGTGTGTGTGTGTGTGTGTGTGGGCTGAGTGATTGCGAGAGAAACGGCGGGGTAATGAGGTGTCGGATGCGTTTTGATCCAAATTTGGTTGTTTACAAATTACAGCCTACTTTTTCCCACACGTTCGGTCTCTCTGCAGCGTCCCACGTAAACTGCAGCCGACGATTGAAGTGATGAATTTCAGTAACATCCACGTTAGGTATCCCACACCGGATCTCATTAAAGAAACAAGCCAAAAACCACCGACATGCCACTCAGAGTGCAGGATGGTCCTAAAGACATAGGGTCAAGACTGTGGCAATAAAACACTTGTTTGAATCCATGAGTCCACCAGAACTTTCAGAGAGAGCAGAAATGATGTGCAGGTCAAAGTAACTTCGCATTCACTGAAAGAGACAAGAAAATAGAACACGAAGTCCTGAGGGTCATATTAGCAGGAGCACATTAGTTTCAGTCTGAAATGTCAGCTGTAACCTCTGGCTGGTAACTAAAGCGCTGACACTGGAGACTCCTTCCCCCAATGAAATGAGTATGGGCAATATTTTCTCATGAGCACACCGGAGAGGTCACGTGTCATATTCGATATTGGTGGAAAGCGGTGACTCGGCACGTTTCAAGTGCTTAAAAGTATCTTAATATTCTACAGGTGGGGGAAGGTGAAAGTTACATGGCCACATCAACATGGTGATGTAATCCACCCGAGTTTCATTCATCCTACCTAGAATCACACTATACAGATTGGACTTTTGCAAGGGTCAGTTAGTGCATATACTATCTCAAATGATTTGTTCCGCAGCCAGTCTCATTATTTTAGATGCTATAATGACATTAATAACCTGCTACGAAAAACCAATCAACACCTTCCATGCAATGAGATTAAAGCGCCATGCGAAGAGATGAAAATAATTACCTCAATAAAGATTTGGTCATCCATCAAGTGTTTCACCTTTTCAAGTCACACTCGCACCGGATTCTCCCTCCGTTCTGTTGACTACTGAACACAGCGATGACGTGCGCATGACCGAGCCAGCTAGGATTAATAACTGGCGCATCCCTGCGAGGTTTTTGGGTCAAGTACACAGAGGAAGGTTAGGCAAAGGGCAGGCAGGCAAAGGATTATGGGATTCGATTGAGCTGTAAACCAAGAGGAGTGCTTTGTGTTTATTCAGACTTATTTACACTCAGATTTGGGACGCGGTTGGTCACCACTGATCAGTTAGACGAGGTGAGAGAGAGGTAGACAGAGTTACAGAACAGAAATGTCATGAATAACTAAACAATAAAAATAAAACGATTCACAGCTACCTGGAGAAAGCTTAAGGCCGAATGGAAAGCATTTATACCATTTTTCAGCCAATTATTGCTGATTAATTTCATTTCACACATTCAGATCATAAAAGCATCAATTCTTTATAAACATATACATTTCTAAAATTTTATATCGAACCAGACTACATGCTACGGTCAGACAGGATCAAGCCGACAAGAACATTGCAGCAACTCCAACAAGCACTCTTTACAAACAGGTTGAGCTGAAAAGCATCTCAATTCTCAAGTCAAAGCCGGGGGCAGATGAGCAAGAAAAAGGAAAAATTACCACATGGAAATCATCCCTTAAACATAGCATGCTACACATCCTATCCCGTTTTTCTTGTAGACATTCCCAAAGATGTCATCTTCCCCAAAACACCCCCTTCCCCTACCCCCCAACATCTTTCAATTCAATTCAATTTTATTTATAAAGCGCTTTTAACAATACACATTGTCCCAAAGCAGCTTTAAAGAAAATACACATTAAGAAGAAATAGAAAAAAAAAAAAAGTGAATGTATGACATATATCCCAATGAGCAAGCCTTAGGCGACGATGGCAAGGAAAAACTCCATAAATGTAATCTTAGGAAGAAACCTTAAGAGGAACCAGACTCAGGGGGAACCCATCCTCATGTTGGGGACAGCAGAATGTGTAGCTAGAGGTTATATGTATTGTAAATGTAGACATATTAACATAAGTTCAGTCTTGACCCATCCTTGTACACCGTCCATCGGTCATCGGTGATCATCTCCAGCCAGATGATGGCATTTTTCACGTGTTACGATGGACCGAGATGCCAGGGACGCCGGGAGATCAGTTGTGGCAGGTATAACTCGACAAAGACAGAGAGTGAGGTATTAGATATGCAATTTTAAACAGCTAATTTTAATGTACATTACTTACACTCTGCAAGAGAGGACTATGCATGTATCTTCATCCGGCTTTTTCCAAACTCGTTATTCTCTCACTGCAACATCCAGGCTCTATCCCTCCATCGTCAGAACGCAGATCTTTCCCCACATTTCCTTCCTTTCATCAGTCAACTGAATTTTCTAACTCGCTGCTCAAGTTAGACAAGCACGCAACACAAGAAACATAAATCTCCCTCAATACATTAAACAGTCACTTTAAAAGCTAATTAAACCAGAACATAAAAAGGACGGCAAGCAATAAGATTCTTACAGAACATTAAGCACAGAACAATATTTCCAATTGAATGACACCAAACTGACTAGAAAGCTAAACTTAATGCTTGTTAACCAAGAAAAAAGGAGAAAGAAATTGTCCTTTAGGTCAACGGCACTTAATTAAAACAGAAGGAAAAAATAAATAAAATTATTAAAGAAAACAAACAAAAAAAAATCTTTGCAGTGTTTAATAAAACACTTTCCTAAGACAAAGTTTTTAGTATTAGTTTAAAAAAAAAACACAAAAATTTAATAAAAGCAATTAGGAAAGAGAAACGACTTACAATTAACCGTATTTACATTACATTTCCACCAGAAGGCTATGTTGAGTTACGTAATTATAAACAATCATTCTTTTTATATTATATATTTAGTTGAACCAACAGAAAGGGTTTATTTTTAAAGCTCACTGTAGATGATTTAGAGTATTTCTCTTAACCGTTTTAAATTCAAAGAAATTTTGATTTCTTTTATTTTTCTACGGCCTTTACAAACACATTCAATGTACAAACCAAGCATCATGACATGATTATTAATATGATCAAATAATTAAATGATATTAAATCCTATATAATAAAATATAATTCTCTATATTCTCTAAAATAACACCCTCTTTCCCACCCTCTTGGTCTTAGTTTTTGTCAAAGATCGCATGTACAAATAATACCCTAAATTATATTTAATCGTCTGTCTCCACAAATTGCCAAACGCTCAATAGTAAACGTGTGATCATATAACAAGCAACATTGTACAACATTTTTTCCCCCTAAAGACGATGTGGGTCTCAGTGTTGGCATTATCCCAAATAATTTGAGGAATTGTTTGTGGGTTTTTTCCCAACATTATATAATGAAAGGCGGAAAACGGTTTCCTCATAATCAAGATCTTTGAACTGGATAAGAAAGTCATACCAAATGTCTTGAATACATCCACAAAATAAAAATCATGTACGTGTTTGTGCTACTAATGGTACAAATGAGTCCAAGCAGCACAACAGCTGTAAAAAAATAAAAAAACCCACACACTTTACTATTAATTGGATAAACTATAAGTAATAAGCATAATTCATAGTCAATAATCAATAATAATAATGCATTTAATTTAGTGGAACCTTTCTAAACACCCAAGGACACCTTACAGCAAGCAAATGAAATGCAAAAATGGTCAACAATAGACAAACAGATGCTAAGAGTATGAAATATCAGGTAGGCCAGATGCCTCCATTAGAATATTGAATGGCATGGACAAAGGCTTTGGAACAGTATTGCTATACTATGTAATAAACTATTACTATTTATCCCTATTTTTGATTATTGTTATGTGCAATAATAGTGGTTCGGTTTAGCCGTGCAATATGATGCATTTCTACATGTTTGGATTATTTAGGCAGGAAATAGTTGACTGACTTATTTATTAATCGTGTAAGTGTGATTTGGAAATGCAGCGTCCATTAAGCCAAAGACGACAATAAAGTATTTAGTATTGTATTGTATAAATACATGAAAAACCTAAACATCAGAAAGAAAGAAATATACTGGATTTGGATTCGTTGGCTAATAAGTTGCTTTTGGATGTGATTGTAGTGGGAAACGTTAAGTAGCTAGCTAGCATCTTCTGACACTATATGCAACATATGCAGCCTTCTTGTCTCTTTTCCCATATCGTTAGATTCCTGAATATAAATCAAACAGTTGGTGCTTAGAACCTTTGATTTGACTGTATAACCTCCATGAAACTGACTGCTACAAGTCTGTTTGCTGAACCACAGATTCTCTCATCAGCGACTGAGCCACCAAATCAGCTGCAACCTACAGTTCTTTACAATGGTATCTCCAAATACTCTACATACACACGTCGCTATGGGAGACAAAAGTATACAGTGTATATACGACATTGCCGATTGCGCCCAAACCTTACGCTTCAGTCGCCATGAAGACATCGATATACTGCGCAGGTCAAGTACAATCCAGCGCTCATCCATCAAAAGAGCTGCTTCTACCAAATGAGCGCTATCTCGGTAGGATCTATTACCTGAGTCTGCAGCAAATGGAGGTCATTTTCTGGACATTTTTTTAGCAGTGTAATGTGGATTCAGTACTAAAGCACGGTTTATCTCTGGCAACTCATCACTGCCTGTTTTTAACCTGCTCCTCATGAACACACTCAAAAGAAAAGTGGCGTCCCTCAAGTGTCGATGTTGGCACCCAAAATGGACTAATATCTTTCTAACTAAAGAATCTTGAAATTCATCTGAAAAAATCTACAACCTGTATGGCTTAAGGGGTCCATGTATGTTCTACTCATGAAGGCAATGGAAATTCAATTAGCATCTCGTTTTTGGGACACTTGAGAAAGATATGGAGCTCCACCTGCACCCCTATCACACTGTGGTGGTGGTAGGGAGGTTATTTTTCACCATGTTTTCTGGGACATTTCTTTTGCCATCCTCTTCTCTCTACACTTTGTCTCACTCTCCTCTACCTGCCTCTCTGACCTTCCTGGTGTGTTGGCATAAATCATATGGAAAGAAACTACGGAGAAGTAGGCTGGCTTTCAGTGCCGCAGATGAATTTAGGCTTTGTCTCGAAAAGACAAATTCATGGTAATGAACTGCAAAAATGTCTGGCTGATTATGCAACCAATTTCTATTAATTGCTAATCATTTCCAAGTAAGCAAGGTCATATTAAAAGCAGTATCAGGATTCGATTACTTCAATTCATATTTTCATTCATATTCTTTTAAAGTATTTACACACACACTGACGCCATTTAATTCCTTCCATATTTGCCAAGACATTTTCTATAACTTATTATTATTATTATTATTATTATTATTTATTAGCTACATTTTATTACTTTTATCTTATTGAAGGCAGTGGTAGCTCAAATGGTTAAGGCTCCAAATTGTTGATCAGGGGATCACTGTATAAGCTGCACCATTTACAGCATTTGGCAGAGTGAATTAGTTGTGTTTTTTTTTTACATCCATATAATAATATCATTCACCAGGTCCGCTAATGTGGTCACCGATACTATAGGTACCGCTTCGAACTTGATGTGTAAGTTAAGAAGAAATATTAAGCACTCTCAGAAATAAACTTCTGACTAAATAAACTTAATGTGGGGGGTCTAACAGGAATTAATGTTCATGCACGAGCCAACATAATCATAAACAGCATGCTCTTTTATTAATCCAAAACTGTAAAGCCAAATGATGCATACACCAGTGCATACAGGATCAAGAGGAAGCCCGGCTAACGCACACTCGAATGTCATGTCCATGGTTTCAGTGCGAGAGACAGGGATTGATTACAGAAGCCTACCAGAGGAGACAAGTGCAAGAACAGAAGACATTATAATGTGGTTGTATTACAACATGACATCAGCCTTAAAAGGAGAATCGGTGGTTTGATCCCTCAAAAGTCAAAATGTAATGAATAATAATAATAATAATAATAATAATAATAATAAAAATGATAGGGGAGACAATGGACCCACCAAGCCCTTTACCACATGCAAAACCTAACGATTCTTGGACTTTATTTCAGTTGCGTGTTCAATTAAACACAAAAGTTTGAGCCCCATGTGTATAACAATTTTAACACCATGCCAATCCCATTACAAAATAGCTACCTGATTAGGTTGGGCCATTCGAACAGATCTACATGGCCATATTGGCCCATATTGGTCCCCCATGAACAATCCTGAAGCAGTGCCTCTGTGGATGGATCTCAGAAGATTACTGCTAAGGAACTCTCAAAGATTTTTCCAAATTGTGAAAACTCCCAAACAAGCCAACATTGAGTTTCCCAACAGGTCCCAGGGAAAGTCTCCTTATTTCAAGTGGGAAATTACTCACCAACTAGGAATTTAAATCGAGTTATCATGTGAACAGACACCAACTACAATCTTCTCAATCGTCCTGATGACCTATAGTGGATGAGACATGAGTTGGGACTGGAGTACGCTCCGTTTTCCCAAAGGGCACAAGTTGTCAAGTTGGCAGCTCACTGGGAAAACAGATCTTTTAGAACATGATCTTGAGATTCTGCCAGCAAGGTTGTGCACATCGAGCCCCATCATTTGATTAATGGAGCACAAATGAAGGCTGGGTCAGGAAGAAGTAGGATAACAACGAGGCATGGAAGCAAATTAGGGGTGGACAAAGAACCCAAACTGTGTTAGTGCTTCATCCAGGCCGCACACTTTACTGTGACGTTCGAAGTCTATGCTCGACTTCAGATGTAAAGAAAAAAAAAAAAAAAAAACAAAAACTGACTAGAATCCATTTGATTTGTCACAATTCGGAGAATTCTGCCGATTGAAGTAACAATGAGCTTCGCAAAACAGTTGGTTCTTGCTGGTGTAGCAGGTATGTATTATTACACCAGATTATAAAGGGACTTGTCCATTATTGACAGATACAGAAAAAAAACGAAGGTGAAAAAGACGACATCACAAGCATCGTGTTTCAGCACAGTAAAAAAAGTATGCCGTGATGATGAAACGTGCGGACAGCATCTCTATGGAAACCAGTGTCTGAGTGTGTCCACACCATAACCTAACTGTACCCGCACAGCACCATTATGAATCTGTCTACTTGTCATACTGTCTTATGAATCAAAATTTTCTTATCTTATTATCTGTAGATTAAAGAGATCGGGAGTTATGTGGCAAAAGCATAGTCAATTATTTTCCATTATTTTCCCCCTCACTTTAAAATGGAACACAGCAAGCCTGGGGCTGTGAACAAAACCATACACTAGCGCGCTAAACAAGTTTTAGCAAACAAAGCAATAACCAGTAAGACCGAAAGTCTATTCTTTGCTTTACTATTAAAAATATTATACACACTTACTATATGCCACACCCTTGCGCAATGCTTTACGGACGAACACATCTTGAGGATTTCTTGAAGGATATTATCACTTTAAATGAAAACGCAAATAAATGCAATGGCACTAGTTTTACTAGAGCTTTGTCAGCTGAACCCGTTTGACTTAATAATTCACTTGAAGTATGCAGTGCCCTTTGATTTGCTGGTCACATGACAAATGAAACAAATAACATCTAAATTTTATTTTATTATAGTTCTTTTTTTTATTTCAATATTACTTAGCCTATTATTTTTCATTTTCAAGGATTTATAAATAATTATCTACCGTAATTTATAAACCTCCTGCAATTCCCTCACAAGCTCCCAGGGGTCAGCGAACCGGTTTTTACTAGCCCTGTACTAGAAAACAATGCCGTACTATAATGTTAATCATAAAACAGGCTAATATAAGACACCTTTTATGATTGTAAGCCATCTTGAATTTTTTCATTAGAATATTTTTCAGCGCCTGGAAGCCCCGCCCCTTATTCGCTACGTAAGCAAACCTTTAAACACTAACCGCATGATGCCCATCATTCCGTACTCCGTTTTCACGGTTCATCATCCAGGTTTTTGAAGTGCGTTATTACTAATTCTATTTGGAAAATCAATAAATAGTACACGATTTGGGACACATCTAAACTGCCATAACAATTAACATACTCTCTTCACTGATTTTAATTAGGTGTTTAAGGCATACGTTCAACTTTCATCGCATTCGAGATGCTCTATGTATTAAACTGAGCTAGTTCTCATGTTAGGCTGCAAGAACTCAGAATATACGTGTGTATGTGCACTCATCCCTCTCGAACCTGAACACAGCTCCATTATGAAGGTGTTGAGGAAAGTTAAGTAGCAGGTGCAGGTTAAAATGAGCTCGCCGGGCCACTCGGAGCATACGCTCGAGTGAGCATACAAAATGAAATAAAGAGCGGGATCAATAGAAATGGGGTAGATATCAAAATTTAAAAATGCTGGACATTTTGATTTGGAGATCATCAAGACTAAGGAAGAGGGGAAACATCTGCAGAAGATAACACTGCTCAGAAGTGGGGATTAAAGATGGTCAATATTAATACTAATAACTATTGGTAACTATTCATACTAATAACAACTAATAATCATAAAGAATAATGAACAATGGAAAAAATAGCCGGTTAACCACGCCCTGCTAACCACGGAGACTTTAGACCACCTATAGACTCCTACTGTTCAAAGTTCAAATTTTATTCATCGCATATACAATCGTACACCGTAGGACATGCAGTGAAATGCTTTTCCGACCGGCCAAAATTGAGTCGAAAAAAATAATATCAGTTTTTACCGGAAAGAGATATTGTATAGCAGTAGATTATAACTGTATATACATAGTGAAAGGGAGGTAGGAAGGGTCTGTGTAAGGTGCAGGTGCAATGTATGTAGTATATACAGTACTATATATTTCTGTGCAATAAATCTGATGCATGACAAATCCAGCCTGGGCTGCACTGTGTGAAACATCTTAAGCCCCCGAGCAGGTGAAATTCACACACACACACACACACACACACACACACACACACACACACACACACACACAAACAAAAACA
>JAOUQX010100035.1:0-10234 GCA_028566295.1 Liobagrus marginatus
CCTCATTCTACTGAAGACTCTCCTTCTTTCTTTTTTGCACACATCAAAATTTGCACAACAAAAAATTTGCACATCAAAAATCAAAATTTGCACAAAATATACACGCACACCATATGTTTACAGCAAAATATGTATATGTTTCCCCCTCCCCCACTTACAGCAAACGTCCAGTTAGTCACCAAAGAATCTCACTGTATGTTGTATTGCACAATGTGTATGTGACCAATAAACTTGAACTTGAACTTGATTAACTAGTTTGGCCACCAGGAGGTGATGTAGAGCCATTTTAAGAAATTTTTTTTTCTGTCTCTTTGTAAACGTTTAAACGTCCGAGTGTAACAGCGCACTGGATCAGTGTTAGCGCTTTAAACTTTTTTATTGTATTTTGTATTGTTTTATTTTATTCAACCGCCTACTATAAATACAAATTTGTTTTAGAATTATTATTATTGATGACTTTTTTATTATTGTTATTATAATTAGTTATTATTATTATTATTATTATTATTATTAATAATATTATTATTTAAAACAAGTCTCCGTGAGAATCATCCGAGACACACCTCCACACACAAAACAGGCAAAAGGAAATGGTCCTGGGTTAAGTAAGTAATTGTGAGCTTGTGCTTGGCCATAGAACTGTTAAAAACATAGGCCTAGGTCTTAACATTATTCAATATGTTTTGTTGTAACAGTAAAATTTTAGGTTGTTCATTCATTGTATTGTAAATAAAAATTCCTTGTAGCCTACATTTTAATTTTCTTTTGATCTTTTTATTTTTCTTGAAATGATTTAGAAAAATTGGGGGTCGTGCTATATTCGAGGTCATGCTATATTCAGGCTAATATGGTATATATTACGCTATACTTTTTTACTTTTTTGATGTTTCTGATTTTTTTTAAATGGTGTTGTTTCGGAAGGGGGGGGAGTAGTCTTATACGGAGGGTATAGCACAAAACCCAAGTTTTTACTGGAAAAATAGGGGGGTCGTCTTATACGCCGGTCGTCTTATACGCCGGAAAATACGGTACTATAAATACTATAAATATACAGTGTACGTATACATTCTGTGCAATTTGTGCATGTGTGTGTGCAAAATAAAGTCCCAGAGAGAGTCCTGAGAAGAAGAAAAAAAGCAAAAGAGGGGTCCTGTTGTGTGTATGTGTGTGTGTGTGTTATGAGATGGAGTTTTGGTTTAGGGCCTGGATAGCTTGTGGAAAGAAACTCCTCCTCATCCTCTCTGTGTTCGCTTTTAAGGAGCGTAAACGCTTCCCTGACCGTAACAGAGAGGTGTAAGATGTTACTTCTTACTCTGTGCAAAAGCTTACTCTGTTACATTTTACTCTGTGTAAGATGGCGCCGTTGTAACAGGCTGCCGTCACGATTGCTTTCTGTGCAGCAGTGAATTTGGGGTATTTTGGAAAAAGAAAACAAAAAAAACACTTTTATGTTTTGAGGAAAGTTGGTGTTTAAAACCTTTCCAAATTTCAATAAGTGCACAACTCTCCTCCTGAGACCACACAACCACATGACCTGCCATAGTGAAAAGTTTTTTCTGTTGTTAAAGCAATAACGTAACATGGCGGCATGTATAGCAAGCTTCCAAGTACATATATCAATATGCAAAGCAGACAGTGAGTACGGTTCATTTTTGGGTCCTTTTAGGGGGGGGTCTGAGATCACTTGGTTTGCATAATTGTAAGGTCATGGGATTGTGGCCTTGTCGCCCCCCTGAGGGCATTATAAGACTGTGTGTTTGCTTTCACGCTTTCTGTTCTCGCCGTCACATGCACGCACACACACGTTCATTCATTTCAGTCAGGTTGCTTGCGTCGATGTTATTTATTAACATGATAATGCATACGGTTAAGTTTGGTGGTATGGATCGGTTCTGGGCGGACTCCCGCGCCTGTCCGAGCGCGTTGCTTGGACCGGGCGGGGAGAGCGGCGAGTCAACCCCCCTTGGGGTGCAGAACGGATCTGGTGCTGTGTGCGCAAGCATGCGCGGTTGCTGCTTGTTGCTTGAGTGTTGAGCGGCGGCATGAGCGGGGGCTGGTGGTTGCGCGCCGGCCGGAGGCACCGGCGCCGTGCGATCGATTAAACCCTTCCTTTTTTTTATCTATAAATGTATAGGTCTTTGGTTTGCCTGGTGGAGTTAGGGGCGGTGGTGGGTTGTTGAACAGCGTGCAGCTGGTGATAGACATGGGGAAAAGGCTGTGGCTTTAAAGGGTTGCTGCGATTGGTGTCTGGATCTGAAACAGCTGGCTGTCAGCTGATTGTGCGCTCGACTGACGCGACCTGCCTGAACTATCGCGATGCTTGATTTCAGTCAGGTTGCTTGTGTCAATGTTATTTTTTAACATGATAATGCATACAGTTAGGTTTGGCGGTATGGATCCGTTCTTGGCGGACTCCCACGCCCGCCCGAGCGCCTTGCTTGGACCAGGCGGGGAGAGCGGCAAGTCAACCCCCCAAAATGACCATATGCCTGGCCCCCCAAACCTACCATGCGCTCGTGGTTCGTACGTGAGTTCATGCTGTCTGTTGCGTGATCCTGCGGACGTGCCCCGGCTGGTCCGATTGATTTACTGATCAATCGGCAGGGAAATCCCCCCCTTTTTTGGGGGGGTATGTAGTTTAGGAGGTCGGGACAGTTGGGGACGCTTCCGCCAGGCTAGCCCGGATCGCCCCCACCCCCCCTTTTTTTTTTCTTTTTTGGTTACCACAAGCATGATGGCATAGATCAGGCAGCTGGGTGCCGGGGAAGAGTGTGCCCGGTAGTACTGGGACCCCAGGTGCCGTGTGTATATATGTGGATATATACATGCATGGAAAAACATTTTTTTTTAATGTTTTTTTACGCTCGGCTGGTTGGCTCTGCCTTTATTTATTTATTGATCGATTTTTTTTTTGGTTATCGCAGCATGCTGGTAGCTTTTTTTTTTTGTATGCCGGGGAAGTGTATGCCTAGCTGTGCGGTTCAGATTGCCGAGGCAGTGAGCACTCGCTAGATGGATCTACGGGGCTCTCTTTTTTGTTGTTTTCTTTTTGTTGTTACCGCAAGCGTGCTGGTAAGCTTTTGACGTAGAAGCGGCCGGGGAAGCATACGCCCGGCCGCACAAGTCGGATGGCCGAGGAAGCGTGCGCTCAGGTAGATGTGTCTGCGTGGCTCTGTTTTCTTTTTTTTGTGGAGTTCGATATGGGAGCAACTAGTCACGTTGAGCCCATGGCTTCTGCTCCTCTAGAATGCCTTTGATTCCTGGATGTTTTTTTTTGTGACTAAGGCCACTGTTGTTGCTGCTCCGATCCAGAATGAATGGTTGTGTATTGCTCCCAGGGGAGGGTGCAGGATTTTCAGACTGTAAGGACGGTGGTGGACCAGGTTCTGGACATGCTCATCACCTCTGTGCTGAACAGGGTTCACCAGAAGGAGACTGGGGTGAAACTCAGATACCTGGATCGTAGGAGGAATGGAATAGTTAACACATGTTGCGAGTTCTCCCACTCTGAGAATTCGTAGGAGGCGGCAAGAAATGCCGCCTACAGTGGTCCTCGTACAGATTGAAGCAGCCTTGCTGTGATTTGGTGACCCGCTTTTGTGCGGAGGATGGTAAGAAGAAACGTTTGTCGTGATGTTTTGTGCTTCTCCTGGTGCCGTCTAGGAGCAAAGGATTGATGGATGTCCAGACAGGCTGCAGATGTACGGATTCAGGCTTCTTAGATGGAATTGAAGCCTGAACCTGATTTTTTTTGTTGTTGTTGAAAAACAAGCTGTTGTTAAGATCAGGCCATATGACTTGTCGGGGAAGCATACGCCTGGCTGTACTGGCCTTGCTTTGTTTTTTTGTTTGTTTTTTTGAACAATGAGCTGTTGTTAAGATCAGGCAGTACGACTTGTTGGGGAAGCGTACACCCGGCTGTACTGGCCCTGCCCCTTTTTTATTTTTTATTTTTTTATTTTTTGTACACGAGCTGTTATGATCAGGTAGTACGGATTGTCGGGGAAGCATGCGCCCGGTGACGGTCCAACAGAGGTCTCGTGGTGGGAAGATAGCGTGCTAGCATGGAACCGGGCCTTGTTGCGCCTAGCATGCTGTTAAACAGGCGCGAGCCTCGTCGCGAAGGTGAATGACGTAATGTGAGTAAATCGCCGCAGACATTGCTGCTGGACTTGAGTGCTCTGTAAAGACAGGGAAGGCGTGTAGGGCGGATTTCGTCTGTAACTTGGCCTGGTGATGATGGAGACGTTGGGAGGCACGAATGGTAAACTTCTATTTTGGTGGGAGAACCGATGTCGTTATGTGGACGTGGTGGGTTTCTCGATGGAGTACAGGACTGTAAGCTATTCATAGGCATTTGCTTGTCGCTGCAATCCGAAGCTAAATGAGCCAGTTGTTTGCTTTAGAAAAATACTGGCAAAGTCCTTACAGCTCGTTTCGGCGAAAGGATCGCGACATGCAATTTGGTTGCTTACTCTGTGTACTCTTGAGTTCGGAAAGTTGAACGATGGTTCTGATGTGGAAGGCTTTATTTGTTGTTTTTTCGATACGCGCAATTGTCCTTTTGTTGTTTGACTTGGGGTTAGCGAACCTCGGCGTGATGGGGGAGTGTACGCAGCGGAGCGGCATGTGGAGCCAGATATGTGCGACCTGCCATTAGGGGTCGCCGTTGTCAACTTCATTTGTCCGATCCTCTGGACGTATCGGAACTTGTTGAGTTTGAAGTCTTTACCTGCGATGTCTGAGTGCATAGGCTCGGTGGCGAGGGTTGGGGAAAAGGGCTCTCTTAAAAAATGATCTGAATTGAATGCCATGTGTGGCTGGCACTAGTTAGAGCAGCGTGCGGCCAGCACTAGTTAGAGCAGCATGCGGCCGGCACTAGTTAGAGCAGCGTGTGGCCGGCAGTGGTTGGAGCGGCGTGCGGCCGGCAGTGGTTGAAGCGGCGTGCGGCCGGCAGTGGTTGGAGCGCGCACTTAGTTGAGGCAGCGTGCGAACGCCTAGTTAAAGCGGCATATGGACGGCACTTTTTGAAGCAGCGTGCGGCCGGCAACAGTTACAGCGGTGCACTTGGTTGAAGCAGCGTGTGGACAGCATTGTTGAAGCGGTGTGCGGCCGGCAATTGTTAGCGCAGCATGCGGCCGGCACTAATTAAAGCAGCGTGCGGACGGCACTGTTAGGCAGCATGCAGACGGCACTGTTAGGCAGCATGCGGACAGCACTGTTAGGCAGCGTGCGGACGGCAATGTTAGGCAGCGTGCGGATGGCACTGTTAGGCAGCATGTGCACGAACACTGTTAGGCAGCGTGCGAACGGCACTGTTAGGCAGCGTGCGGACAACACTGTTAGGCAGCGTGCAGACGGCACTGTTAGAGCAGCGTGCGGCCGGCACTTAGTTGAAGCATCATGCGGCCGGCACTTAGCTGAAGCAGCGTGCGGATGGCACTTATTTGAAGCAGCGTGCGGACGCCACTTTAGTTAAAGCAGCGTGCGGACGGCACTTTAGTTAAAGCAGCGTGCGGATGCCACTTTAGTTAAAGAGCATGCGGGCGGCACTAGTTAAGGTGGCGTGCGGGCGGCACTGGTTGGAGCGGCGTGCGGACGTCACAAGTTGGGCAGCGGTTAAATCAACTTGCATAAGACAATAGTTGAAAAGCAGCGAGCGGCCGGCAATAATTAAATCAGCGTGCAGCAGGCATTAGTTGTAGAACAGCGGGTGTCGGAACCAAACTCTAACTTTGTAATAGCCAAACACCTAATATCTTACTTACTTTGTTTAGTCTCAAAGGTTCATATAGGTCCCTATAACCTCAAAGGTTTGTAGAAAAATGATGACAAGTTGATCACTCCAGATGAGGAAGAGCAAAAACAATCTTTATTTCACAAACACCGAAGTCAAACAATCGTTTGAAAGCTCTCAAAGGGTCAAATACCAAGAGGTGCAATCTGTTGGATCGGTAAGGCCCGGTTCACTCCCCAACAGCCAGAGCGAACTGCTCTTGTATGCTTTGACCATTTGTTTATATACCCGTCTCCTTCTTCTTTTAACCAGTCAGATTATAGTTATTTCTATTCTTGCTCCCATTATCACACAAGTTTTCCCTTTTTTGGTCATGCTGGTTACTCTTAGAACTCAATGACTTCATCCCTGAGCCTTTTTGTCCAAATTTGGTTACAGTTAAGTTTAGAACCCGCAATTCCCCCCACCTTTTTTCCCTTTATCTCATTCCCAATATGTCCTGGTTTTCTGTATGTTAATTATAAACCCACGCTCTATATATGGTCTCTCTTTTTACTTGGCTTCCATTCCAAATCTGGTCATTCTTGAACATTCTTGGCTTGACACCTAATCCTCATGGAAGTTCTTACTCTGTGCTTTGCAGAAATGTGTAAGTCTCTCCTCAATTTTTTTAATTGCTTATGGTTCCAATTTTTATTCTGATACACAATGTATATTGATGTATGCATATGTATATATAGTGTTTTTTCCCTCTGTTTTAGTCTCTGTCAGATCATCAAGGGCGTGCAATGCATTTGCAGTTTGAGTGTTTATGCTCTGAACTTACATGGGTAGTCTAGGTGTATAAATGTTTTATTATTTACTAAAACTTCTCCAGCCTATTCCTTACTTACTTTTGTCTGTGTGCGTGTGTCCCAGTGTCTGCCTCATAGACTATCAATCTTTAGTCTGAATTCCTCTGTCCCATTTATGCACATGGATGTATGTGTGCCTGCCCTTTAGCATGACCTTTTCTTCTCTAGTTCGGGGAGTGTTTTTTCTTTGATCAGCAGCCTGTCTAAGTTTTTTTCCTTCTGGGTTTCAGATCGAATGCCAGTCACTCCTCAAAGCCCTATTGATGCCACACCTTCATCTTCTTCTCAATGGGGTCCTCCGCCACGCCTAGTGCCTTTATTTGCTGAAATAGGGCAAACTTTGGAAGATTGTTTATCAGTCCTGCCAATAAGACCATCTTCACATAGGCTGTCTCACATTCCTTCTAGGATCAGCCTACCTCTACAACAGCCTCAGGCTTTGTGGCCACCACAGCAACAGCCAATGTTTTTTCCCCACTGATGCAACGTCCTGCTATACCACTGATGCAACACAGGGCTGTTCCCCCATTCTGGCCAACACCCACACAAGAGGCTTTTACTCAAACCCATCTGACATACCCAGTACAGTCTGGCGCTCTGATTTTCATTCCTGATGATCAAGTTGGCGATGCTATCTCTGATCCAGGACCCATCTGTGCTGCTGCTCCTCAGCCTTCGACCCCTCAAGCTCCAGTGGATCTATCTTCTGTCTGCCTGAAATCTCCCCACCCTGCGCGCTCTGTCCATTTTCCACCTTATCCTATTCGCCCTCCTACACCATACTATTCTTCTTCCGCTCGTCGTCGTATATCATTCTCTCCCGATTATACACCAACATCACCCATTGATTCCCCTGCGCAGGGCTCTCCTCAGGGCTTTTCACCTATGCGGCCTAACTCGCCCGCCTCTTCCACTTCATCAGAGACTCCATCTGCCTGGTTTCTTTCTTCGTTTTATTCTGGTGGGGCTGAACGTAATCAGCCTACCTCCTAGGGGCTCTTTTTCCTCAATTAACCATTTTTATCCTGATGTGTGTGTGATTGATTTCTTATATGTATATAGTTCTACCAACTGCACATACACCACGCACCACAATGATTCGAGTCAGAGATATTACTGTCTTATTAAAGTTGCACTGTTTCTTATTACTTCACTTATGTAGATAAAGTGGATATATGTATATAAATTTATCCATTAATTATACAATGTTAAATATAGTGAGGGTGTGCTCATTAAATATAGTAAATTTTTTACATGCTCATTAGTTATACAAGTGGTTACACAAGGTTATACACTTCTAAGTTCATCTACTGATTCTTCCTATTATTCTACTCTTTCTACTGGTTATATTTGATTATATAAGTTTTGATAGCACCTATCTTAATTCATACCTTCACTTCTTGTTTATCCTTCTTATCTTACCTCTGTCTATTAGTGCTATGCCTAATATTATGTAATAGTTTTCTACCTTATTGGGTTTTTACTCCTTATCTCTCCTGTCCGCCATAATTTCACCTACAGGGTCTTCTCTGCCACTTTTAGTCTCCTGGAGGGACTGAAGCAGCAGTAGTTTAACCAGCAGTTCGAGTCCTTGCGGGTAGCAGCAGCGATTAGCATTACACGCTGTTCAAGTCCAGGAGCGGGTAAGCTAGCAGGTTGATAATAGTAGGTGGCCCGGAAGTGGGTAGTGGTTAGCATTAGCGGATAGCCAGTAGCAGTTAGCATCAGGAGGTAGCATTAGTGGCTACACTTTAGCATTGGGGTATTGCTCATAGCATAAAAGGTTATCCAGTAGCGGTTGGTATATGCGGTTACGTGGTAGTTCAGGACCAGATAGCGGTAGCAGCTTGTAGTTTAATTAGTGTTGAGACGCAAAATAACCACATATAATACACCTCCTAGGGTATGAAATTTCAACCTATTAACCATATAATATGACTGAAATAACAACTGTTTGCAAGAGCGAGGATCTTTCGAGAAATCTGGAATAGATAAACAAACTTACCCCATCCACTTTGGATGTTCTGGGTGTGGAGAACTGCTGGTGAGGAAGTCTCCTTGTGTAAAAAATGTCTTCCTCTTTTTACCTAAGTTCTATATTTTGACTGATACTGAGGTATACCTTGTCAGGTATGTTCTTAAAAGGAGAAGGCGCAAAAATACTTTGTTGCCTTTTAAGGATAACTCTCAATGGGAGTCCCTTGTATTTATTAAATGATAACATATAAAAATTTACAAAACATTAAAAACTAAAAAGTGAAAATAATAAAAATTCTCCGATCAGATTACAGTTACAAACCTAGCTATCTGTTCTCCTAAGGTCTGATTTCCTTAGGAGTTAAGGCTCCAGCTATCAACCACCAGAATTATAGCCAAGCAATGAACTGAAAATAAAAAGATTTGCCTGGGCATTATATACTTTTCTTACTGTGCTTTTGGCAGACTGTCAAAACTTACTGTGCTATTGGTGGTTATCAAAACACTTACTGTGCTCGTGGCAGCTTAAAATAATATTTAACCCTACTTTTTAACTAGTTTTCCTCTTTAAATTACGACCTGTTCATTCCTTCATGACAGTTAGCTGTGGTCAAGGCGGCAGTGATTTATTACACCAAAAGTTGTTCACAGTTCAACCCAAAAAGAGAAAAATAAAAACTTTAAAACATACTGTAAAACAAACTTAATAATAATATATAACCACATATAATAGTCGTTGTTCTTGTCATCTGGTCTTCAGTCCTTGCTATCTCCGTACAGCGTCTGATTGATGTTTATGGTCCCAGCAGTTGCGCAGCAGAATTCTCCAGAAGCAGTGTCTCATTCAACCGTATCAATTGCAAAGGATTCTCTAAGCTCTGTACCCCTTTCCTAAATTCTTCCAATTTATTTATTAAACAAAGTTGTTTACTCTTAGCCTGTCTTTTAATCCTTCTAAATCTATGTCTAATTTCCTTCTTGTACTGCTTTCTCAGCTTCCTCTCTGCTAGAGTCATACCTGATCTACAATCTTCCATAAAGTTTAACTGGGCCATTCCTTTACTAATTTTTTTTCATCATTTTTGATGCTGATTTAGATATGGACCTGTAAGCAGCATCGGTTAAAAGTAGTCTAACAACCAGCTATCCGGTAGGGTTAGCTAGCTTGCCTACCCGAGCCGAGGCTGGCATAAGCCGTGCATTAAAAACAGGTGAATTGGATTCAGAGCCATACATTTTGATGGTACAGAGATTGAGGAGGAAACTTTAGCAGTGGTAAAATAAAGATAAAAATTCAAATGCCAACTATAGAAGCTGTAGAGTACATGCCCATGGACATAGTGATAATGAAACCTATGATAATGAAGCGGCGTGCACTTTGTGCCTTCTCTCTTTAAGCAGAGTCCAGTCTGAAACTCGTGGGTAAATGAACTGTAACTTATTGAATAATTGTTACGCAAACATAAAACATATGTCTACGGAAAGCTTAGAATGTCTATTTTTAAATTCTGTAAGTCAAATCAAAGACAAATATTCTAAGTTTATGTCATCTGTATGAAAACAAGGAGAGGTGCCGTCTTACTTCATTATACAGTGAGGCCTCGACTTACGAGTTTAATTCGTTCCGTGAGGTAGCTCTTAACTCAAATAACTCTTATGTCAAATC
>JAOUQX010100042.1:0-10233 GCA_028566295.1 Liobagrus marginatus
GGAGAGAAAGAAAGTGTACAGGGGGGTTGGTTGCATATAAATAATATCTACAATAAGTACAGTAATTACAAATTACAGATGTACATCTATATAAAATATGTATATGAGAGTAATATAATATATACAGTGTACATATACATTCTGTGCAATTTTGTGCATATGTGTGTGCAAAAGAGAGACCAAGAGAGGGTCCTGTGCAGATGGGTGTGCAAAACAAGTCCCAGGGGAAAAAAAGGGCAAGAAGCAAAAAAAGCAAAAAGGAGAGTCCTGTTGTGTGTATGTGTGTGTTATGTGATGGAGTTCTGGTTGAGGGCCCGGATAACTTGCGGAAATAAACTCCTCATTCTCTCTGTGTTCGCTTTTAGGGAGCGGAAACGCTTCCCTGACTGTAACAGAGAGAACAGTCCATTGTTGGGATGGTTAAGGTCTTTCGTCCTGTTGTGCAGGTCAGGAAGCTCAGTACGGATGGAACGTTCAGCCGATTGTACCACCCTCTGTAGAGCTCGTCTGTCCGGCTTTGTGCTGTTCCCGAACCACGCTGTGATGCTGCCGGTCAGGATGCTCTCAATGGTGCAGGTGTAGAAATTCCTGAGCACCTGAGAGGGCAGTTTAAAGTCCTTTAGACGTCTGAGATGGAACAGACGCTGCCGGGCTTTCTTAACTATCTGGTCGATGTGACATGTCCATGACAGATCTTGTGTGATGTGGACACCAAGATACCGGAAACTGTCCACTCTCTCCACTGGGGCCCCGTTAATGATGAGTGGTTGGTACTGAAGTGTGTGTGAACTGAAGTCCACGATAATCTCCTTTGTCTTGCTGACAAAGCTTGAAGGCACATGCTAGCATTGTCATGGACTTCATTATGGGGGTAGATATAGATATTGTGGTTTGGGAGCTGCACAGCTGTCTGATTTAAAAAAGAACATTTTTAGGTTATTGCGTGTGAAAATGTAGATTTGGGATTTTGATGATTACACTAAGCAGTTAATGGACAATACAATGTAGTGTCGGTTCTAGCTTAAATGGTGCGCTGGGTGAACCACGCCATGACCACACGCCAAAAAAAAGAAAAAAGTATCAACAATCTGCACTTATTTAAAGGCTGGGTGGGAGATTTTCGGTGAGATTTTAATTATCTCGCCCGTATTAACCCACTCAGGACCGTTTCTAGACTTTTTGACCCCCAGAAAAACTGATTGTTTTTTTTTATTATTCTAATTTACTATGCTAATATTTCTCTGCTGAAATGTTTGTTGTGATTAATCCATGCTAATATGCAGTGTCTTTTTGTGCTTGTGATGATGGAGCAATTGACAGAGTCCAGCTTAAAAACAATTAACTAATTAGTTACGCACCTCTGTGTTTTGTTTTCTTTTTCTTGATACTGAGCCCCTGATGGGCACTCACACTTTTAATTCAGGTAAGTAATCATGGACAACGCTCCCCGCTGCCATCTAACTCTATTACTCTTCCTAACAACAGCAACCACTTTCACCATTGGGACTACACAAATAATTGCTAGGAGCCAAATCATAATATGTCAAAATAACAAAATAAATATAATAATAATATTCTTGGTGGGGCATTTGGCAGGAAGTTCTCACTGGTGAGCGTTCCCCATTGGTGGAGCCCTAGGTGACTGCTAAGTTTGCCTGTTTCTAGAAACGACACTCTTTAAAAACCATTAACCTCCAGGCAACGCCCCAAAGTCTTAGATATACATGTACAGTATTTAGCAGATGCCCTTATCCAGAGCGACATACAAGAGTGCTTTAAAGTCTCTATCAATGAATATTTCAATTCCGGTTCGTTGGATATGAACGAAGTGTACCAAACATAACCCTATTGAAAAAAATAAGCAATTGTTGGAAAAGGGCATTAATTAATGAATGAATGAATGAATTAATTAATTAATTCATTCATTAATTCATTAATTATTTAATTATTTTATTAGTTAATTGATTTATTGGTTGATTTATTGATTTATTTGTTTGTTTGTTTGTTTATTTAGTTATTTAGTAAAAATGTTTAAGTTATATGTAAGAAAGTTACCTACTATCACAGGGTAGGTATTTAAGGTAAGTCTTCATTTGTATGTTTTGATATGAATATTGGTGACATGGTGGCAAAGTGGTTGCCTCACAGCAAGCAGCTCATGGGAGCAGGGCTCGATTCCCGCCAAGGGTATTTCTGAGTGGCATTTGCATGTTCTCCCCGTGCTTGCGCGGGTTTTCCCAGGGTACTCTGGTTTCACCTACAAACACATGCAATTGGGCATAGGTGAATCGGCTACTCTAATTTGTCCATAGGAGTGAATGTGTGTGTGAATGGTTGTTTGTCTCTAAGTATTAGTCCTGCCAATTGTCCAGGGTATACCCCGCCTCACACCTGAAGTTGGCTGGGATAGACTCCAGCACCCCCACGACCCTGAACAGGATAAGCGCTAGATAGTAAATGGTTATGAATATTATTATGAATTTAGAAACTATCTATCGCTAAACTATCCCTGCCCTACCCTCATCTTTGATGAGAGAGCAGGTATCTTCCCCCCACTGCTCCCTCATCTTGGATGGTATCGTCCAGCTTATGTCATCCCTGAGCTAAAATGCTAGTGTTTGCCCATATGTGTTTGCCCAGAGCTTTGGTTGACTTTTGTTCTCTGGCTTTTATCTTTGAGCTTAAGACTGGTCTACAACAGCTATAATTTCCAAATCCAAAAAGAAATGGAGGTTTGTGTCCTGAAATATAACCAGGGCAGTTAAATGCACACAAAGTAAAATACATATAAAACTGTTTCATATTTCATGAAAGTGCCAAATATTTGTTTTCTATACAGCAGTATTATTAGTAATCTCAATATGCTAATAGGCTTTTTACTACAAAGTATTGTTTTACCATATATGGTGATTTGGGGGGCATGTTATTATGTAAATGATTTTTGAAATTTATATCTCCAAGGAGTCAAAATATAATTTATATTATGTGGGATTTATTGACCTGTATTTTGCATACAGCTGTGCATAAACATGTAGTAATAATTTATTATTATTACATTTATTTTATATAGCGCCTTTAAAAGTTGCTTCCTCAAGGCGCTTTCCATGAAAGCTTACATAAAGAAAAAAACAACAATAAAAATATTATTAATACAACTGTAACGTGATGGAGACAGTCACCGGAGTTCTAGTGCACTTCCGGGTCATGCTGACGTCACTGCCGGTCCAAGATGGCACCGCGAAGTTCCACTTTCCGGTCGGCATGTATATAAGGAGCACATGGACAGCTAGTTCTCTGCGAAGTATTGTTTTGCAAAACATACCAAGCGTTACTCCAAATCCTTTTCCTTAAACCTAACTACTATTATTACTCTTTCATCCTTTGTGCTCACAACTCTCACGTTGTTTACCCACCTCGCTCAGCCTGCAAGCGTGTTCCTGCTGCACTTGGATCCTCTAACCAAAGCCACAAACGCTCACCCTGATTACCCCAGAGCTGCGGTGTGACAACAACAAAAAAAAATACAAAACAATACAATGAAAAAAAACACCGCAAATAAAATCATATCTGAAAAAGAATGTTTTGAGCAAAGTTTTAAAATCAGATAAAGAATTAGTGTCCCTAATGTCAATTGGGAGAGAATTCCACAATATTGGAGCATATGTTGAACAACTAAGAGACAGTGCTGGATAAGAGATGGCAGTGCTAATAAAAGAAGTGTGTATTTGTTTTTGGTGACATAAAAATTGTATAATCACTTAAGCTGTTGTAGCGCCACAGTATTGCAGAGGTAGCAACCCATGTTCCTTGATAAGCTACTTAACAAAGTAGCTTAAGGAAGACAGGTTGCCGTCACTACCCTATCGATGCCTCATATGCCACATGTGTAAGTTGTGTTGAGGTTGTGCATTTGATGTAACAGTTTACGAAGTATGACGCTGTTGCTTTCATGTGAACATGGAAATATTTTCTGTCCTTTCATCGACAAAGCCTTAATATTAGGCTTAATAGCTGCAGTACGAGAAAAAGAAAATATAAAACCCACTTCAATCCAGTCTGAAGGCATAGACTAAAGTGGGTACCCCTACACAAGGCGTACACTAAGGTGGATACCCCTACACAAGTGGTACACTAAGGTGGGTACCCCTACACAAGGCGTACACTAAGGTGGGTACCCCTACACAAAGCGTACACTAAGGTGGGTACCTCTATACAAGGCATACACTAAGGTGTGTACCCCTACACAAGGCGTACACTAAGCTGGGTATCCCTACACAAGGCGTACACTAAGGTGTAACATAAGAGGACTGTGGCCTGGACGCCCACCTGAGGGCGTTACTAGACCGTGCGCGTGCTTCACCTCTCACAGACTGTTCGCACACACACGGGCGCACACACGCACTCACTCTCACTGTCACGCGCACTAATAATCACGCTCACCTGAATGTGTTTATGTTAACAAGCACCCTTATAAATAGAGACTTGCCGCATTACTCGGGCGCAGATTATTGATGTTCTGATGTTCGATGTTTGTTCCTGTTTGCTGGGCTTGTGCAACCTTTAATAAAGAGTATGTTTTCACAACCTGCGTTTGGATCGCGTGCACTGCCCGGATCATGCCTCGCGATCAGAAGAGAGCCCTTCGGTCGCCGTAACGAGACGTTACATAAGGTGGGTACCCCTACACAAGGCTTACACTAAGGTGGGTACCCCTACACAAGGCATACACTAAGGTGGGTACCCCTACACAAGGCGTACACTAATGTGGGTACCCCTACACAAGGCGTGCACTAATGTGGGTACCCCTACAGCAGGCATATACTAAGATGTACCCATTTCTAATAGGGTTCAAAAACAATAATCATGTTGCTTTCTAATGTGTTAAGGTGTTGGACTGCTGATCTGCAGACCGGGGTTCACTTCCCAGATCCACAAAGCTACCACTGCTGGGCCCCTGAGCAAGGCCCTTAACCTTCAACTGCTCAGTTAGATAAAAAATGTTAGTCACTCTGGATAACGGCGTCTGCCAAATGCTGTAAATGTAAATGCATGGAAGTGACTTTTCTATTAATGGCAGGTTAAATGACTGTAAAAGACATCTGGAATTAAGATCGGATCTGCTTATTAGCAGAGGTAACTAGGGTTATTTTAACTAGTCAAATTATGGCATACTGATGTGCTTGCTGTTGGTTGTTTCCTGACTGAAATAAAATAAAGCATGAAATGAGCCGTTATTTAAAGCGCCGCGTGCTTTATCGAATGACGGGTGTCAATGCTAAAATATGCAGATGAGAAGACGGTTAATCCTGGAGTTTCGGAATGTTCAGTGTGAAACGTCAGATTATAAAACATAAACCAAGAACCTAGGATAGTTTATCCCGAGCAGCTGTAATGTGTTAGCATGCACATTTTCCCTCATCATTGTAGCTAAAGTAAGATATAGAGGACGTAGCCCTTTCCACAAACCGCTATTGAATATCTGATAACTTTAATGTGCTTTCCTTAAATTTATGCAAAGTGGCCCAGAGGTAATTAAAAGCCTTATTATTAGACACTTTTATTTCATTGTTTGCGTTCCGTATTTTTGAGGGCTGTGAGAACAGGCCTCTAGAGATTCATTGGCATTCAGGGACCGTTGTGACCATTAATGTTTAATGCCTGTGCCATCGTCTTCATTTCGCCGGGAAACGGCCTGGGAGCAGATTTTGTTGGATATCTCGAGTACAAAATGTGAGGAATCTTTGACCAGGTTTAAACCTCACATGACATTCAGGGACACGCATATAAAATTCAGGGACACGCTCATCCCTTTCCATTGTTTCTGTCTCCAATAACCACCAACGAATCAGCGTCCCTTACCTTTTTTAAAGGATTCCTCTTCATCCTCCTTCAGTGTTTTTAAAATTGAAGATAACAAACCCCCAGGTGACATGAGGCTCGCACAGGATTCCTCACACACACACACAAACACACACACACACACACACCTTTTTCGCAACACACCTCCCTTGTTCTGACTGATGACGTTTGCTTTAATCACGCGTGTGTGCGTGTGTGTGTGTGTCTGTGTGTGAACTTGTATTCATGAATTTATGAGGACACAAATAAGTATAATGACGTGTATTACACTGGTAATACAATAAAAGCATGTTTTATGGGGACATTTCATGAGTCCCCATAAGTAAAATAGGTTTAAAAATATAATAAACAATGTTTTATTAAGAATGTATAAATGCAGAATGTTGTGTGTGATGTGTAGGTTTAGGAGTAGGGGTAGGGTAGGGGTGTGTAGGTTTAGGAATAGGGGTAGGGTAGGGGTGTGTGTGTGTGTGTGTGTGTGTGTGATGTGTAGGTTTAAGAGTAGAGGTAGGGCAGGGGTGTGTGTGTGATGTGTAGGTTTAGGAGTAGGGGTAGGTTAGGGGGATAGAATGTACAGTTTGTACACTATAAAAACTACTATGCTTATGGAAGCTAAGATAGCTTAACAAACCTGTATGTGTGTGCTTTTGCTGTTCTTATCGGCATCCAGACGAGCGTTTGGGCGAACAAATGCGGAGATTTTTGCCTCGTACTGTTCACAGAGGCCCACACGAGGCAGAACAAGGCATATTTGTGCACGTATATATATTTTTATTACACACACTCGTGTCAGGATCAATTTATAGCTGTGGGAAGTCTAACGGCAGCCTTGATTCTCTGCGATGAGGTGTGTGTGCGTCGGAAAGTCGCTCCTTATTATGAATTCCTATTGAAGTCACAGTGTGTCATGGATTTTCTTGCTGCCTCGCTTTCTCACTGTCCGCATCTGCTGTACTGATTAGTGTGTTTAGGTAACTGGCACGAAACTCTGTGCTTTGCATATTCTTTTTGATGCTCTGACACTCGAACCGCAATAAATCCAGCGATTCTACTTTCCAAAGAGGACGTTTAGTCATAGCTCATTTCGCTTGAGAATACTCATCACGCTCAGTTAGTCAGCATGTTTGTTTTCAATAATGATTTTAATAATAATTATTATTGAAAAAAAAAATGTACGAGGCGAATGAAGTAATAAGGGCGTGGAGTCTGGCCACCCGTGAGGTTGAGAGAACATGTTTGCCTGTAAGCCATCCCCTGGGGCTGTGATTGTTGTGTTCAGCTGGGGGTGAAAGTCGGTACCCAAACATCACCTGCTGCTCTACATCGATCCATGTCGCATCGCGGGAAAAAAAGTGTCCGCTATTGGCAGGAACTCCCTGGGGTAGCGCTGCGCAAACACACTAAAACATCATCGTGGTCATGATACCCAACAGTTGGTCCAGATGCTCGGACATCAGTGGAATTTAAGGGAATTAACAAGCATCTCGGCTCTTGGCCAGTTCCAGATGTTTCCCTAACCGTGATTGATGCTAGCACCCTGCTCGCCCATGGGAGGCTTTTGCTTTTACGTCAAGCTTTCGCTTATAGGTTCCGTCGTAACCAGCCAGTTGAAAAGTTTTCAATCCACATGTTTCTGGAGAAACTTTTATTTACAAAGCAAGCGACATTTACGGGACTCAATAGATTTAAGGTATACATTATAATCTTTACTTCTATTCTTTACTCCTAAATCTAACGTGAAATATGTCAGAGGTGACGGTAGGATGATTGCATATTAACAGAATGTCCCACATTTTCATCAGTGTGTGGTAGTTTTTAATCGTCATATTAATTAACTTGCATGATTAATTAATCCTATTAATTATTCTACTATCAAGAATTCTAGTTTCACCCATTTTAACAGCGATTGGTCAGAAGTAGCATCCTGCCTCACACACACAGCCATTTTTTTATCCAGTGGTTGAACAGAAAAGAGCACACTAAAAGACTGTGATGGCTGTCAATCAAACTGTGGGACGGGGGATTCGCTATCAGGAAACAAACTTGTCCATGTTCCGGATAATTCTGTAATGTAACAACCATTTTAAAAACTTATAATAAAATCTGTAGGCCGTGTCATTTGTGGTGTAACCGTGTGTTCTGGAACGGACTAAAGGACCAAATATATTTACGAGCTGAAAACAGAATACTAATGTTTTTTATTAAGCTAAATTTATATGTTATAAGGGTTTCAGGTTCTGTTTTAGTGTTGTTAACATGTCCCACATTTTCTCACACAAATTAGTAATTGTCCCATATTTTGTTTTTTTGTGGGGTGGGCCGCAAGAAGATTTATTTTTCCAATAAAAACCAATTTTAAACTAATTTTAACATGGCGTCTGAAGTTTGTGGACCGGTTACTGAACGTTCGTTTTTGTATCAACTTCTTGGTCCAAAAGCATTGGTCCAAAAGCATCTCTATGATGTCTAATATAAATGGAACCAATGACCGCAATCACCTGTTGTAACGTCCAGAGTCAATGAGGAGAGTTAGGATCCAATGCAGTGCCGTTTATTGAACAATAGTGAGACTGTGAGACAATAACAAACGTGAGAGGCAGTGGCTGTGACATGGAGGAGGTGCAGGCAGGGCTTGGTGCAGGCGTGGCAGGGCTGTGAGGAGTTCAGGGCTGTGAAGAGCAGGTCAGGAGCTGTGGGGGTTCTTAGCAGTCTTTCTGTAAATATAAAGAGACACAAGGTTACCGGCTTGGTACGTTTGGGTGGCAAACAATACTTCGCGACGCCCCTTGTGGTCGCGCTCTTAATATACCCCGCGACCCGGAAGTGGAACCGCTGCGGTCGCGCCGGTAAGCGGAAGTGACGTCACGGTGAACCGGAAGTGCTAGTATTCGGGTGAGGAGGGGCGTGATGTTACAGTTCCCCCCCCTTTAGGCCCCCCCTTAGGCACCCTTCTTCTCGGCCTCCCCCTCGGCCAGGGTGCTGGGCAATCGGGGTGTCGCTGGTGGAAGTCCGTGGCTAGGGAGGGGTCAAGGAGGTTGCCGCGGTCGACCCATGCCTGCTCCTCTGGTCCGTACCCCTCCCAATCGATTAGATATTGCAGGTGCCCCTTGTACCTGCGTGAGTCCAGGATCTGTTGCACAAGGTAGGCTGGTTCCCCCTCCACTTCCGGGGGGGGTGGCCCCTCCGTGTTCTCCTCCGCTGGAGGCGGTCCGTGGACCGGTTTGAGTAACGAGACATGGAATACTGGGGATATACGAGACTTTGGCGGTAGCTGTAGTTTATATGACACTGTATTGACTTGTTGAAGTATTTTGAAGGGCCCCACGTACCTTGAACTTAGTTTTTTGCATGGCTGTGGTAGGCGCAGGTTCTTGGCTGAGAGGTATACCCACTGGCCGGGCTGGAAGTCAGTCGGGGGGGGGCGGCGCCGCCGGTCGGCGTGGAATTTCTGGCGGTGTACGGCCCTGCCCAGGTGTGTATGTGCTCCTGCCCAGTTGCGTTCGCTCTGGCGAATCCAATGGTCCACCGCCGGCACCTGTGACGGTTCCCTTGACCCCGGGAACAGCGGCGGTTGGTAGCCCAGGGTACACTGGAAGGGGGTCAGCCCTGTGGAGGTATGCACAAGTGAGTTCTGGGCATATTCCGCCCACGGTACGTACGTGCTCCATTCGCTCTGGTCTTGGTGACAGTAGGTGCGCAGGTAGCGTCCCAGCTCTTGGTTTAGTCGCTCCACCTGTCCATTGGCCTGTGGGTGGTAAAGCAGAGGTCAAACTCACATTTATGTTCAGTCTTTTACAAAAAGCCCGCCACACCCTGGAGGTGAACTGTGGCCCCCTGTCGGTCACTATATCTTCGGGCAGGCCGTAGTGTCTAAATACTTGTGTGAACAATACCTGGGCCGCTTCCCAGGCTGAGGGAAGACCTTTCAGGGGAATGAGTCTGCATGCCTTTGAAAACCTGTCTTTGATGACCATGATCGTTGTGTGGCCCTGTGGGGGGGGGAGGTCCGTCATGAAATCCACTGAAATGTGGGACCAAGGTCTCTGGGTATGGGTAGGGGCTCCAGGAGGCCGGCCGGGGGTTGCCGTGGTGACCCTGCTTGTGCGCAGCGGTGGCAGGCTGCCACGAAGGTTTGTGTGTCCTTGGCGAGCGACGGCCACCAGAAGGTTCGTCGGGCCAGTGCGATGGTTCTGTTTGCCCCTGGGTGGCCTGTGGCTGGGGAGTTGCTAGCCATGGGTGGCCCAGGACTATGGGGTTGGCTGGTGAGGGGACTAGGTACAGTTCTATCGTCTCTACATGGAACAGCCCTATGTGTAGGGCGATGGGTGCGGTTCTATGGGTGATCTGTCCTGACCCTAGGGGGGTATTATCGAG
>JAOUQX010100086.1:0-10229 GCA_028566295.1 Liobagrus marginatus
CACACACACACACACACACACACACACACACACACACACACACACACACACATACATACATACATACATACATATACTGTACACACTTTTGCATGTAAAAAAAAAAGAGTTGGGTGTTGCTAGGTTTCTAAATATTCTACTTAAATGTTTCCCTATTTGTGTGCATGTGTCTGTTTTGTGTTTCTTTTTCATGCAGGTTCTGCCATCAGCTGGACTTTTCCACCAGTGGTGCATTGTGTGTGGCGCTGAATAAAGCTGCAGCTGGACGAGCGTTTCACTGTTTTAAAGACAGAACAGTAACCAAGGCCTACCTGGCTCTGGTACGAGGACACACACACACGCACACACGTCTCACCTGACATAGCATACTGCTCGACTATTTTTTTTAATGTTTCCTCTTTGGAGTGTCCTAACACTCAAATTCACATCTGGTCAGACTGAGTGTAAGTGTCCGTGTACAAATCTCTTACTTTTCCTTTTCATAGTATGATATTAAAGGTAATGGTGTTTACCTACCAGCTATTTTCTGCACACATGGTCACGAGAGAGATGGAGTCTATCTCTGGGGAAACTCTGGTCTGGCTGACAATCCATCACTGGGAACAATCCCACACTTTCATGTTTTTGGACTAGAAACCCAGAGAGCCCCAAAACCCTTCAAGCATATAAAGAACATGCAAACATCACTCCCACAAAGCACAGAAATCAAACCCCCACCTCCAGAGGTGCAAGGCATATCACCAAGCCAGATGTGCGCTTTTGGCATCAACATTTGTACATGGGAGTTGTAACGTGTAGATCTTTAGCAGATGCCTGGTGAAGTATGTCCCTGTTGTTCATAAACACGCCTGTGTCTTGTGCAGGTTCGAGGCACTGTAGCTGAGAGCAGAATGACACTGGACACCGCCATCGGGAAAAACACCACAGAGGGAAAAACACACATGATGTGTGTGGAAGGAACAGAGGGTTGGCATCATGTGCAGCTCTCATGCACTTTTTAAATTGGTTTAAAAACACATTGTTGTTCAATTCTCATCTCTGACTCATCAGTACGTGATGACCGCAGTGTTGACATGTCCGCAGGCTGCAAGAAAAATCCCGGCTTAAATTAACGTAACGTGCTTGATCTCATAATGACGTTGTTGTGTTTTCTTTCTAAAGTAACAGCTTTTTTAAAATATTACCTCTTGCTTGCAAGTTTGTGGCTAATTCACTAGCACAACCATAAACGTGGCTTCCACAAACACTGTTCCAGCATGACAATGTCCCTGTGCACAAAGCTCCATGAAGAAATGCTGTGTTCTAGTGTGAGTGGAAGAACTCCTGCACAGAACCCCGACTCTGACTCGACCCCACTGAACACCTTTGGGATGAACTGGAACACCGAGTGCACCCCAGAACCTCCTCACTCTTACATGAGCGTCTGATCTCATTAATACTATTGTAACAGAATGAACGCAAATCTTCACAGTCACGCTACACTCTAGTGCAGGGGTGGGAAACTCTGGCCTGCAGAGTTTAGCTCCAACCCTAATCAAACACTTTAGCCTTTAGCTTTCTAGTGATATTGACATTTCCTAACTAGTTTAAGTGTGTTTAATTAGGGTTGGCGCTAAACTCTGCAGGCCAGCGGCCCTCGAGGACTGGAGTCACCCAGGTCTGCTCTAGTGTAAAGCTTTTATAGAAGTGTGGAAAAGCCTTTACTAGATTTAAAGTTATTATAGAAGTAAGAGAGATTAAATCTGGAATAAAACTTTCAAAAACAAATAGATGTGATGATCATGTTTCCCAATATTATTCTCTATATAGTGTAGGTGAATTTGGACAAAAGAGAAAGGGGAAACTGTTATTGTTTCTTTTATTCTGCCGATAGGATGTGAGAATCCCAAACCCAGCCAAACATTAGTAACTGTATTGGAGTACGGATCATATGATGGACAGCCGGTTACTAAAGTTGTTCTGCAGCCGCTTACAGGTAAATATGAAACTTTGTCACATCCAATTAATGCATTGACACGTGTTCGAGTCGTTCGTCCGTTTTTTCCCCAACGCCTTCCTTTCGCCTCTTTCAGGGCGCACCCATCAGCTCCGAGTCCACTGCAGCTCAGTAGGACACACCATCGTAGGTGATTTCACGTACAGCCTCGGCGTAGAAAGCTCTCCGTATCGTATGATGCTGCATGCATACTTCCTCCGGATCCCTCTGGAGCACGAGCTCATCGAGGTCACGGCTTCCGATCCCTTCGTCTCCAAAACCGACTCCAAATGGACACCGGAAACTTGTGTTCAGAATCTCCAGAGTTTACTGACTGAAATAGTAACAAGAGCCATAGCTGAAGAGCGACAACAGAAGGAGGAGAAGTTGGCACGTGAAGAAAAGAAGAAGAGGAAAACAAGGATGAGGAGTGTGGAGGAGAGCGAGGAAGAACGGGCGCAGTGTCAGCAGTGGCTGTCGGAATGGACTCTCATCGACTAATCGCTTTATTTATTTTATACTTTAGAACACTGCTGGACCTTCATGCCATATTTTTAAGAATAATTAGCCGTTTTTTTTCCTGCAGAATGCTAACGTTAAAGGAGCAACACTTCATGTTTACATACTCAAGTCCCCTCATGGAGGACACGGTAAAACAGAATACGACGAAGATTCACATCCAGACTTTTTATGAAGCTGATTTTTTATTAAACAGTGTTCTACATAGCGACACGCGTTTGTTTTTGCTTCGCTGCCCTTCACGGTTTGCTGCGTTTGACTACACTTTTAGCTCATAATTTCTGACTTCCAACGAGGGAAAGCAACAGAGAACACCCCTAACTCGGAAATTACTACTTAATGTCAGAAAGCCAGAACGGTCCCCACAACTCACAGGTCAGGGAAGAATGTCAGTTGGACACGACTGCACACTGTGGCAGCGTAGACACGTTTAAGTTCTTCAAATCTACCACAGATTGTAGCTTGAACACCAGAAAGCAGGAATTAGTCTGCTGAGAGCCAAAACAGGACTTGGTTGTCACTAATGGTTAGATTATAAATGATACATCATACATTTACCATTCAAAGTTATTGGCTGAAACTGATAAATGACTGAACACACATTCTTACGCGCACACACAGCTTTCTGTTGTATTTACGCTTCACTAAGCACAACGTTGTGTGCTAAATAATTTACACAATAAATAAACGCTTCCGTAAAAACATCTTTGCACCTCATTACTTCAGTCTGGTGGCCTGTGGAAGTCTCACACACACACACTCACACTGTTCTCACAGAGTGGGTACAGTGCCTCAAATGTAAATATAAAACGCAGAAGAGCATACAGGTGTGTATCAGACAGATCGTGTTGGAATCGTCCTTCATGTTGTAGCGAAGGAAGGAAATGATTATGAATAAAGTCCGAGTGTGTAAGAGACGGTTGGCGGTTTAGATTTGGCTTAGTGGAAGGAATTTCTGATAATAGCTCTTGGTCACATCGATCATCAGCTCCTGTGTGCACTCGGGCAACTCGCCGGTAAATAACCCTAAACACACAGACGAAATAACAAATTTAGGGCTTGTGTCGACGGTTTCTCCGTCGCCGTGCCCATTACACTAAATAAAATAAGACGCTCATTAGCAAGCGCCTTTATAGAGGCACAATAACATAAGCGATGACAAATAATTTGATCTGGGGGGCGTTCCATAACATGAAAAGAATATTATATAACCATATGAAAAACTGGGTATATGCTAATCGCTGTGGTTATAAAAGCAATAAAACATTGTGCGACGTGCTAATCTAACACGCTCTAGTGTGTTTATTGACCCCCTTTTTAAACCCCCTTGTTCCCTCAGAACACAACCAAGGAAGCTGGAGCTAGTTGAAATGTTATGGCACAAACCTGGGCATCCTGAGAAGATGGTAAATGGAGGAACGACTGTTTCAGGAGGCAGGACCGTGTTGTCTAGGATTTTACAGCAGTCCTTCAGTACGCACCGCCGACCCTGCACAAACACACAGACACTTTTCATTAATAACAATTCAGCTGGATCTGGTTATTGTGTTCAGAATTTATGTGACTCCTGTGAACGTTTTATGTGAATCCGACCGGCTACGTACGATGACGCAGTTTTTCCCAATGTGGACGTAGGAGCCGATCTGCGCCGCGTTTACCACGCAGTCCTCCTCTACAAACACGTGATCGCCGATGTGCAAAGGGAAGAACGCCACTCTGTGGAAACCAGATGATCAGATCATACTGAGAGTCTGTACCGAAGACAGTTACATCGCTGAAAAACATTCTGTATGCAATTTGCTTACGTTTTTCCCACATCTTGTCTAAAATGTGTTCTGTAACAACCCCCTAGTGTAGTAAAAAGTCAAGTTTTTCGTAGCCAGGGACCTCTTTTAACTACTGGATCCTGCCGATGACAGTCTGGATTTACTTCAAGAACATTGTGGAAAGCAATATTTTTGTTGCTGCCTTAGAGCTTTTTATTCATACGTGGTACGACATGACCGTCCGGGCTTTAATTATAGACCCAGAAAATGGAGTTTGAAACAACTAACAAAATATATTGGAACTGAAATGAAACCGTCCAAAGTCAAAAATAAATAAATAATATAAGTGCCGTTTCAGTGCATGTTTGCAAAGCACGCTTCACAATGTGACTCTTTTACTGTGTTTGGTGCTTGGACTCATAAAATCATAATACAGTACTGATAATAGTGGGTTAACTTTTAATGGAAGTTATAGTGGGTTAATAGTTACGCCTGGAATAATGTAAACCCAGACTAAACGGAATCCTGAGTTATTGTTTCTCACTACTCATAATTTACCTGGGGTGAGCAATAAATCCTGAGGATTCATTATCCGATGCTGATATTCCTTGTTTCTATATTTTTACAGGGATTAACAGACATTCCACAGGATCCTAGTAAAGTCGGGGTTATTTAAAAAGGTAAGTATTTTTTCTTCATCTTGCTGAAAACCGACTTCATACCCTTTGCTGAACTTCTTAAACGGTGGCCGGATCACGCTCCTGCTCTTGATGACGCAGTGCCTGCCGACTCTGACGTTAGCCAGATCTCCTCGGATGATGCAGTCGTTCATCACTATGGTCTGATAAGCGACAGAAAGCCACGTTTACAGCAGCACAATAACAAACCGGTCATGTTACACTTTTTAATTCGTGCAGATGTCCATAACTGGCTCACTTTCCCATTCAGGACGATATTCTGGCTTCCACACAGAACCGATTGCCTGCTTACTTTATTACCTGATGCCTGTAGAGACACGAAATACAAAAATGATACAGAAAGCAAGGTCCAATAGACACTGCAACAGTAGAGCAAGCCACGCCCCTAGGGGCGGGACATACGTGCTTCACAATTCATGCCACTGGAGAAGCACAAGTTTAGGACTATACGAACGACCAAAAATGTTTCGTTTCTGCCCATTCAGTGATGACAACCAGCAAAATTAAAATAATAACATTTTCGTTATATACATGCCTTTTATTAGCCCCCCTGCAGTTACACCAAGCATTAGATAGTTGCTTATATAGTATCTATCTAGTAACTATCTTATATAGATAGTTGCTTATATACATGCCTTTTATTAGCCCCCCCCCCAGACGTTCCTGTTTGCTGCATTTTTGTTAACTATACCAAAGGCAGCAACCAAGTTTCATTTAAAACTACATAAGTTTGAGGGCTAGTTTTGCCCCCTGATAAAAAAAAAGCTTTGCGAAAATGTTTTTCTAGCTATGATAATATCAATCTTTACCAAATAACATCCATCTCACAGTACAGAAACGTTTGGTTATCACTGTTAGCCGACTAGCTGAGTTAGCAAATCATCTTCAGTACAACGGCGCGTGCATTACAAACAATATGTACTAAAACGTTTACATACTGTTTCGATGTATTCGGCCTTGTTGTATAAAATTTCACTCAGCTCCATTTCTACAAAATGGTAAAGCTCACCACGAATGATTATTTTGGCTCAACTAACGTTATAGGGCGTTAGCTACTAGTTCATGAATTGTATCTTAACAAGTCCCGCCCACACGCACCAGACCCGGATAACTACGCCTTCCAATTGGTGGAATTATCGTGAGCATAAGCAACTAGCCAATCATGAATCACGTCTACAATAAGGCAGTTGTAATCGAGCCTCGAGCACCTGGACTAAACAAAGACATTAGTAAGTGAGCACTGAAGCAGTCTTATACTGTATATCATTACTGCTTACTAATTTCAGCTGCAGGAAAAAAGACAGACAAAGACAAAACTCTTTAATGTTGCTGTCCCTCCCAGAATAAAGGGATAATATAGGGTATAATAGGGATAATAAAGGGTACACAGTGCTGCCTATCTGTCTTTATAGTACAAACTTTCTGCCAGAGAAAGTTTACCAGAGAAACATTATCTAACCCTTTATTCAGACATTATGACATCCATTACAACTGTACTAATTCTAATGCAGTATGTAAATGTTAATATAGTTCCATAAATGTTGTTTAAATGGCAAGATTTCTATTTAAGCGCCAACACTGCCAAACTGTTATTGCTTTTTTTGATTTTATTGCTTCTTGCCCTTTTTCTGTTTTTTTCTCCTGGGACTCTCTTTTGCACACACACATGCACAAATTGCACAGAATGTATACGTACACTGTATAATTACAGTATAGTATGTATATAAACTGTATATTTATAGTATATTATGTATAGAATGTATACGTACACTATATTTATAGTACTGTATATTATAGTATATTATATTTTTTGGTATACTATATTTTAGTATAGTATTATTATTATTATTATTATTATTATTATATATTATGGTCATATACATATTGCATATAGATGTACATTTGTAATTGGTAATTACTGTACTTATTGCAAATAGTATTTATTAGCAATCAACCCCCCTTTTACAATTCCTTTCTCTCCCTCACCCCCACTTACAGCAAACTTTCGGTCAGTCGTTAAAGCATTTCACTGTATGTTGTACCACGTATGATGTACATGTGACAAATAAACTTTGAACTTGAACTTGAATTTGAACTTGTTACTGTTGTTACTGAGGTTTTGAAAATTCAGGCCTTCTGGTAGGAGCTGGTTACTTAAATGAATGTCACCACCACAGCACTGGAGCATAATACTCAAATTGGCATTTTATTATTCCGATCTATCCAGCTGTACACTGTGTTTACAGTGAAACAGGAGATGATAAGACAGGAACCTAAGAGCCAGGAATTGTAATCATATTTCACAGTATTCCATCGATTGTTACTCATCATTACATAAAACAACATAAACAATATACGGTACGGTACATCTAATTTTATATAGCTACTGTGTCCAGACAGCAGTGTAAAAATAGTTTCATTGTTTCCTGTCTCTTCATAGGAAATCTGAATCTTTATCGTTATTTGTTTAAAAACACACACGTGACGTTCACGTCTCTGGTGAATTATAGTTGGGTACTGTATGTAAATATGACCTCCTTTTCTCATTTTAAAATCTTAATATTTGATATATTTTCTTACAGTGTTGTACTTAAAATATGGTTCCCCTTCCAATTAAGGAACTTTCCTGTAAATGATAAACATACCAGCAAATCTTTAGCTTCAGTAATGCACTTAATGAGTTTGTCCTGTGGCCACAAGGCGGCTCTGTTGTTATGTTACTAAATGGGGGCCCGCGTGTGCAATCACACTATGCTACAAATGTGTTTGTTTTTTTCATTGTGTTACTCTATTACTGTATTTTTGCATTGAGTATATTGATATTTATGTAAAGGACACAGAACTGATAGGCTAATTTGTGTGTATTGTGCACATGTAGCGGTTATTAATACTGCAAGTCGTGTAAGTGTTGCACATACCATCAAAGAATACTGGTTGTAATAATTGCTGAAACAAATAAATAAATAAATTGAATTGAAATTGAATTGAAACGATTGTCAAATTGAAAAATTGTCAATACGTTAGTTGTTGTCGAATAGTCATTTGAACACATGACACAAGTGCTTGCAATAGCACAGTTTTATCAGTGTGGTGCTGTAGAGCAAAAGAGTTATTCAGTGGTCATGCGGTCCAATAGTTAAAGACGTGCCAGAAAATGTTGGAGTGTAAACAAAACCAAACTAGTAGAGTGTGAGAACTTGACCAAATGTCGTGGTTTTAATAATTGCAAATCGTGTTAGTATTGCACATATATTTCAGAATATCAAGAATATTGGTTCAAGAATGCTAATTGTAATAAGAGCTGAAATGACTAGTCGAAATTAGACAATAAACAATGAAAATAAAAAAATTGTTGAAATATTTTTGTTGTTGTCGAATAATCATTTGAACACATGACATAAGTGCTTGCAATAGCACAGTTTAACCAGTGTGGTTGCTGTAGAGCAAAAGTTATTCAGTGCTCATGCGGTCCAATAGTTGAAGACGTGCCAGAAAATGTTGGAGTGTAAGCAAAACCGGACTAGTTGAGTATGAGAACTTAATAATTTTTTGCTTAGGGATAAAAAGAAGTTCGATATAAGCAAGCAGCAGTTTCCTGTTACTGAACAGGTTTAGATGAATATATAAATATGTGCTGCATGCTTTTCTCTCAATAACCAAATAAACTCAAGAAAAAGCACTGCGATGAGAAAGAAAGTGAAAAAAACATCTGATCACAGTGTTCCAATAAGGTAAGGACTTCCTGGATGGCATCTAAGGCTGAGACAGCCGGAGCCAGTGGCTATAAATGGACAATGAACTAAATTAAAGCATGTGTCACCTCTCTATCCCCTACACACATGTGATATGTAATGGAGAGAATAATTAGATTTCTGTCACTTTGGCCTTTGTACGCTAGAGTGTTCTCCTGACCTCTGTTTCATGCTGCAGGGATATGCGAGCTAACCCACATACAGGAAAAAAAAAAAAAAGATCGATGTTGAATAATGTGCTAGTGTAGGAACTTCCTTGTTAGTCTGCCAAAGTTGACCATTTTACACAAAGTCACAAAGGATTAGTAGTCTCATTTCGGTCTGCATTTCATATATCCTTATCTAAAATCGGCGGGATAAGGCACTGAGGTTCTATCTGCGTATCATCATGCTGGGTAATTGCATAATTCCCACTTTGGCTGGTTGCCAAGTGTCTTCCTCCACACTGTGTGGAAGATCAGCACGGCTATTTTCATATTTCTTCCGCTGAATCATGCGCCGAATTTCCATGCCGTTCTCTCAGCCGTCCTACACGATGAACACAGAGGCAGCGCTCAGGAGTTGTGCTTTATGTTTGCGCTACATTTCGGCCTTACGGAGTCCTCATTAGGAAGTGTCCGAGGATGCATTCCAGTCCACTACAGTTGTTTTTGTTTGGCCACCATTATGACCGTCTCATTATTTGACACAGTTCTGGTGTAGAAACTAGTGTTTGAAAGAAGCTTCCTTTTCAAGATGGCGTATGAAGCTGTTTAGGGTACGGCACATAATGTGAGATTTCGCACATAGAACCGAACGGGCTTCATTACTCCTCACAACTCCTCCATCCATGAAACTGGGGTAGGTCAGTGTACAATTAATATCTGGATGATATACTAAATCTATAAAAGCATTAAAACCTAGTTTTTAAAGGTACAGTTACCTATTAGTGGGCAAGAAGGAAAACTGAAGTCTATTCCTGGGAATTATGGATGAATGGAAGAAACCGTAGTACCCAGAGGAAACCCCCCCAAACCACAGCAAGAGCATGCAGTCTCTGGGCACACAGGGCAGTGCTGTTATAAGAGGCACCCTTAAGTTGAAGTTATGTCTTAGCAGTAATGTGATTAAGTTCTGGGCAAGTGGTAACTCAGTGGTTAAGGTTTTGGACAGTTATAATTTCAACTGGTAGGACCACACCAGGCGGCCACTGCTGAGCTCATAATTTTCAAGTGCTAGAGCTCATGCATTTATTAATGAGGTATGTAAGATATGGTACCAGAGGGTATTCTAGGTGATAGTCACCTCTTATAATGGTTAGGTAGGTAAAACAGAACATAGTTCTGACATCGCTTTGTCGCTGGATCTCCGACTTCCTCACGGACAGACCACAAGTAGTACGGATGGGAAAACACACCTCACCTACACTCACCCTCAGCACCGGTGCTCCCCAAGGCTGCGTACTGAGTCCACTGCTGTACTCGCTGTACACGCATGACTGTTTGGCCACTACCAACTCCACCAGTATTGTAAAGTTTGC
>JAOUQX010100101.1:0-10227 GCA_028566295.1 Liobagrus marginatus
CTTCTCTCTGAACCTCCGTGTTCCTCTGAGCTTCTCTCTGAACCTCCGTGTTCCTCTGAGCTTCTCTCTGAACCTCCTTGTTCCTCTGAGCTTCTCTCTGAATCTCCGTGTTCCTCTGAGCTTCTCTCGGAACCGCCGAGCTCTCCTGTGTCTCTCTCGGAACCGCCGAGTTCTCCTGTGTCTCTGTCAGAACCCCCGAGTTCTCCTGTGCCTCTGTCGGAACCCCCGAGTTCTCCTGTGTCTCTGTCGGAACCCCCGAGTTCTCCTGTGTCTCTGTCGGAACCCCCGAGTTCTCCTGTGTCTCTCTCGGAACCCCCGAGTTCCCCTGTGTCTCTCTCGGAACCCCCGAGTTCTCCTGTGTCTCTCTCGGAACCCCCAAGTTCTCTTGTGTCTCTCTCGGAACCCCCGAGTTCTCCTGTGCCTCTCACTAGGCCTGACTGCCCCGTAGAGCCTCTCGTTAGGTCCGACTGCCCCGTAGAGCCTCTCGCTAGGTCAGACTGCCCCGTAGAGCCTCTCGCTAGGTCCGACTGCCCCGTAGAGCCTCTCGCTAGGTCTGACTGCACTCCGAAGAGCTGCCACTGGGAGGGGTTTAGCGGCATGATTTTGAAAGCATCGGTGATGTCGGTTTTAGGCTGTTGATGCTGAGCACGGAGTGGTTATTGTGTGGAGCTGACAGATCTATAATCAAGCGTTTTTTATTGGAATATTTTCTCGTTGCCATGCCTATAGGGTTAATCCTGTAAGACGGGAATGGCGAGCTGGCGAAGGGGCCGATCATGTAGCCCTTTTCGATTTCTTTGGTTAGTAGCGCATCTACTGTTAGTGGTTCGTGGAGCACTGATTTAAGGTTGCTGCAGCTGTGAGTTTTTGGCAGATGCGTCATGCCGGAGAAAAAACCGTGAGTGCGTCTGTTAATCAGATAGTTGGTAAAACAGCGATTCGGGTGCTTAATGAGTGCTTTTTTGAGTTGGTGGATGTTGACCGGAGTAGAAGCTGTCATCTTCTTTTTGGAGCCGTCCGGGGGCATCTGGGGCAGACTGACTTGGGGTGCGCATCCCCGCAGTAACTGCAAGCATGAATAAATCTACAGTTAGGAAATCTGCATGTGTTTTCGTTAAAATTAAAGCACATGGGTGTTAGTGATGCTGGGACGGTAACCTTCACTTTGATTTCCTCCTGAGTCGGCACTGGCATGTTTTTTGCGGACCTGGCACATAGGTTAGGCGTGTGCGTGCGGGAGCCACAGAGAGAGCAGGACATTGCGCGGTGGCCAGTGAAGTGTCTACTTATCAGAGAGGTCCACCACGGACCAGTCCAGCCTCTGATTGAAACGCTGGATGTACATACTGCTTTAGCGGAGAAGGACTTGTGGTACTCATAAAACAGTGTGCCGCCGTAGGTGATAGCGAGGTCCGAAATGATGGCCAGATATGTGTCTAGCTCCGCCCTGCATTCCGGATAGCGTTCGCATATTACGTCCCTGAAAACGCCGAAGGCTATGTTGAATTCGGTCATGGTTAAACTGTTGGAGAGTCTGGGATCGTTATCTTTCAGAATTATGGAAACGTCGCCACAGTCGACCAGGCGATTGTCTTGCCCCTCGAAACATATCAATATTTCAATAAGGTTAACGTCCTTACCTGCTGTGATCTGGGCTCGCATCTGGTTGGAAATAGCCACGGCAGGGGGAAAGAAGGTGCTTCCGGTGGTGGGTGCTGGAAGTGCTGTCGCGAGTGATCTGAGCGGCTGGAGTCCTTCGATTCCTGAAGTGTTAGCCGCGGCGTGAGTGGCGGCTGCCTCGGTCGCTACGCCCGCGGGGGGTGGAAAACCGCCTGCTGTATTAGAAAAGGCGGAAGGTGCCTGATCCTCCAGCCTTTGCATCCTGGAATCCAGATTGTGGATAGAGCGCTGAATGCTCTGCAGTGTTGCTGTGAGGGGGTCTGGGTCGACCTGATGCTGCGCCCGTTCGCCGATTGTTGTCGGATTTGTTTGGCGGGGAGCGCTGGGAGCGCGAGCAACAGTGCTTCCTTTTCGCGGTGACCTTTTTTGGGCATGGTGACGTTGGTGCTGCTGGTGAATTACGTCGGTCCTCGGTCTCGAGTAGAAATTGAAACAGCTCCTCGTGGTTCGTGCCGAGGGGCGGCTGGGATGTTGTTGCTGTACAGGACCGCAAGGATCCTTTCCATGGGCCAGTTAGCGATGGACAGCCCGGGTGGTGCTTTATTTGCCAGACGGGAGCTTCTTCGGACTGGGGTGGGTTCTTCGTCCAGGATTAAATATCCGCCGACATTCGCCGGAAAAGCCTGTTTGAGCTCCAAGTCTGAATCGGACATGTCAAAGCTGACTGAGGAATATAATCCTTTTGAGCGATCGATGCTGTAAGTAACCAAGCTTGGTTTAAATGCTTCCGATCGGCGTGCTCGCTTGTTGAACAGCGTGCGGTTGGCGATAGAACGAGGCAGGCGGCGGCTTTTAAAGGGTTGCTTGTTATTGATGCCGGTATCTGAAACAGCTGGCTGGTGGCTGATTGCGCTTCGACTAACGCGACCTGCCTGAACTATCACGATGCTTGATTTGCTGCAAATAATTTGTTTAAATCTGTAATGACGCAAAGAGATAGTGTGAACTATACTTATTTATGTTAAGCTTACTGTGATATCAAGCATGGTGTTCTTAATGCACTTTTTGTAGTTTAGTTCTAAGGTAGGTGGAAAACATTTGGTTGGCAGAGATTGATAAAGTTTATATGATAATTTGTTTAAATGTATACATTTAGTTCTTTCTGCTCCTTTGTATTCGTGTGTGTGTGTCTGTGAACTTGTTTTCATTCATTTATGGGGTTAGGGTTAGGCCCCAGTTTTGTATAACGACACGGGTATTACACTGGTATGACGCCGGGCAGATATCGAGCCCATGGCCTTCTTTCTGTGAGGCAGGAGTGTTAACCACTCTGCCACCTCTTGTGTGGACCGACTCCTTTAAAAGAGTCCTGTTGTCCGATCCACCAATCCCGTTGTGAAGGACCAGCCACACCCCTTTAAAGACACAAACACACACACTATAAACTAACCCAACACAGAGATAGCGGGTGTAACCATGTTTTATGGGGACAATTCATGAGTCCCCATGAGTAAAATAGGTTTGCAAACATACTAAGCAATGTTTTATTAAAAAGGTAAAAAGCAGAATGTTTTGTGTGATGTTTAGGTTTAGGAGTAGGGGTAGGGTAGTGAGATAGAATGTGCAGTTTTTACACTATAAAAACCATTACGCATATGGAATGTTCTCACTAAGATAGCAAAACGCGCGTGTGTGTGTGTGTGTCTGTGTGTCTGTGTGTGTGTCTGTGTGTGTGTCTGTGTGTGTGTCTGTGTGTGTGTCTGTGTGTGTGTCTGTGTGTGTGTGTGTGTGTGTCTGTGTGTGTGTCTGTGTGTGTGTGTACGGCGTGCGTGTGGCCTTTCCATTTTCTCTTTAATGAGAGTGGGATAGGCTGGTGTTATCCCGCTCTAATCCAGCGGATATTATGCCAGTGCTCTCTGGGGTCTCAGTCCAAATGACATTTAGATGACAATTAATTGGATGTCAATGTGCATGTCTATGTGTTAGTGTATCTATCTATGTGTACACCTCTACAATCTGCCAGTAAAAAACCTTATTAATGGAGAAGCAGTACTTATGTTCTACTGTCTTTTTATGGTTATATTGCAATAAAAGACCTTGCCTAAAATGTAGCTATGATCATTTTATCAGGCAGAAACACCTGCATCATGAGATTTATAATATTCACTGCTTATTGTACAGACCAGTGCATATTGCCATGTCCATCTATATCCAAGAATGCACATAATGTATAATGCTGCAGCAGCAGCAGATTTCTGCCAATATTCCAATTGCAGTCAATAAGTCCACTCAATGAAAAATGGGTTTGTCTGTGACAAGAAGCCATTTACTAATGGTATGAATAGCATAAATCCTTGTACCGTAAGACTCAATAAATGTAAATTCTTTGTTATTGATTTCTGGATAATTTCTTGCGTGCACCACTGAAAGCAATCATCACTTTTCTATTATTATATAAGTGAAAGTATGCATTAAAATACATACATACAAAAGTATATAAACTATGACGGAACTATTCTACATCTTTAATTGTGAGACATTTCTACATTGTTACTGCCTTCGTAAGCTTACTTTGAACATTCCCCTGGTTACAGCAGCTTCACCACACCATTAGGTCTTGATTGCGTTGCCAAGGTGCTGTCTACACCTGCCTGTTACTTAATGGGAGTTTGGCCACAAAACAATTCCATAAAATGTGTTTTTTGATTGCTAGGGAAAAAAAATCTCACACATGGTAAAGCCGTAACATCTGGCAATTTTCTTTTTATCCTTAATTTATAAAATGACTTTATAAGCAAAATTACAGTAAAACATTGAATATTCATCTGATATAACAAATAATCTTTGTTTCTCAGTGCACTGCCTGCTTATTTACATTTTTACAAACAAAACTATATGTTCATTTAAATAGATGCTAATTATTTGTTTAAAAACATGCAATTACATTTAATTGCAGACAAGCTGCACTGTTTATTGACCTGTCTAATTTTGCTAACCTCACTGCCATTAATCTTGACTACCAGGATTTAACAGACTGCAATGTCTAAATATTCAGATCCCTAGACGATTAAGACAGGTATTGCTACACTATGGAAAATATGGAATAAAAAACTGTATTTGGTGTTGACAGGCAAGATGCACTATAACAAACAATACTTTAATTTAGGTGAATTAGAGCCGATGAAGAGTTCCGTATTAACAATTGTCTTTTTTTCTCCTTTTACAAATATTGGAATTAAACTAATAAATTTAAGTGATTGCGTATATTCTGGATATTCTGGATATTCTGTCTCTTACATCTGTAATAGTTTTAAATAGTGAGGTCCATTACGACGTAAATTGCCATGAATATAGTGAACAACTTTTGTGAACGTATAGTGAATGCCACTGAACACCTTTTGTATTAACTGTAATGCTGATGGCACACCAAGGCCTTTTGCCTGAAAATTAATTCCTGCTGGCACAAAGCAAATGGGTTAATATAACTAGAATAAGATGTTCTAAAGCACATATAGCTGTTATATAGCTGTTATATATGGTGATATGTTTAGGTGTTCACGAATATGTGGTGAGTGTAGTGGTAGTGTGTAATATAGCTAATGTTATTATTAGTAAGATATAGTATCAATATAGTGATGTATATTAATACTATATATAGTTTCTATATTTATATATATATATATTAATAACTATATATAGTTTATTTAAGCATAAGAGGTCTCTACTGCAGCTGAGAAATTAATTGGCTGTTGCTATTGGTGTAACCCTGGAATCTGTTGGAGTGTTATTCTTTTTGTTTCTTTCTGAAGCACTTTTAGCAATAGACATTGTCCCAAAGCAACTTTACAGGAGATAAGGAATAATGAGAAGAATAAGTAAAATACTTCTTCTCAGCAAGACTGAGGCGATGGTGGCAAGGAAAAACTACCTAATGTAAGGAAAGAAACCCTTTCCTTAGGCTGAAACCTAACTCAAAGGGAAGCCTATCCTCATTTGTGGGACAGCAGATTGTGTAGTTACAGGTGATAGGCAGTCTAAATATAAACACATGTTCAATTTAAACCCGTCCTTGCCCACCCGTCCATCAGTCAGAAGCATTCCTCCAACCAGAAGAAGATCAACGGCACGGGTCAGGAAGGACCAAGACAGCCAGGAACATTGGGAGCTTGGGAGCAGGATGTTTAACTCGGTAGAAAGTTAGAATGTGGGAGGTATGGTCATGTAACGGGTAAAGACAATGTACACTAATAACAAGGTGTGGGAAGGGACTACGGAAGTAAGTAAGCCCCTTGATCTGCCCTTTTACCTGAGAGAGAACTATTTCTAATAAGCTTAACTGAACAAATGTCCAAAAAACCTGGACTTAAACGTTGAGACAGTGTCTCAGTGTAACGGCTCGCTCACACCGAACGGCTGTGTTCGGGGAGCGAGACGTGAGCCGAGATAGAAGGAAGATCCAGACGCAGGACATGAGTACATGGTTCTCTTTTATTAGAGCATACAATGGCTGCTCAGCTTGGTAACTCATTCACACAGTCACAGCAAACACAAGGTTACCACAATGTTACCACCAAGTTACCACGACGTACAATTCTCTAAGGAACTGCGCCGCTATTTACACAAAACATAAATGAACATAAACTAGGTACAGCTGTGCGTAATTTGATGTGGGTGTGGTCGTGAGGGGTGTGTGCGTGAGTGAAACATAGGCATGTGTGGTGAGTGCACGTGCTAGGGATTGGGAGTGGTCTTGGTCGTGCGTGTGTGCGTGTATGTCACAGTTCCCCCCCCCTTAAGCGCACACTCTGGGTGCGCAAACCGGGACAGGGAGAACCTACGGCGGGCCATGGGGGAGGACCGGGGGACTCAGGCAGGGGCCCAAGACGCCGGGGTGAAACCGGGGGCTGCCGGAGGTAGGGCGGGAGGGGTGGGCCAGGACCCTGTGGGTAGTGGAGGCGCCAGTGAGGCCAAAGAGGTGAGCTATGGGATCGCTGAGGCCAGAGGGGGGAGTGACGGATCCAACGAGCATGAGGTAGTCTCTGTTTCTGACCACGAGGTGAGAGGGGGGCGCAAGGACGGCGCCGAGGCCAAAGGGGGGAGAGAGGCACGAAGACGTCCGTGGCCGAGGTAGATGACCGAGCAACGTCCTTCGCCTCATAGGCAGATACAGGGACGTCCTCAGACGAGCTGAGGGACGGAGCGACGTCCTCGGCCGAACTCGGGCATGGGGCGACGTCCGACACCAAACGGCATCCGGAACAAAACCCCCGATGGCCTTTACAGGGTCCCCCCTATAGTCAATCTCGGTCATAAAGTCGGCGTCACGGACGCAGTCGGACTCAGGCACACTATCGGAGTCAGGGACCAAACTGGACTCAGGCACAACGTCAGAGTCAGGGACCAGGCTGGACTCAGGAGCAACATCGGAGTCAGGGGCCAACTCGAACCCCCAATCCCCCTCAGATGTCCAGTCGCCCATCGGCCTCCAGTCCAGCACGCACCACAGTTAGCGTCATACACCCCGCGCACTCACACCCCCAGTCGCACTCACACCCCCAGTCGCACTCACACCCCCAGTCGCACTCAGACACCCAGTCCCCCTCAGACACCCAGTCGGACTCGGACTCCGGGGACACGGTTGGGCTCTGTGACATTGTCAGACTCGGGTTTACGGTCAGGGCTTGTGGCACGGTCAGGGTCTGTCATACAGTCAGGTGCCGTCTCGCGGTCGGATTTTGGAACATGGTCAGGGTGTCGGACACCCTCAGTCTCCGGAATCCCGTGAATCTCTGGAACACAGTTCATCTCTGAAACACAGTTCATCTCTGAAACACAGTTTATCTCTGAAACACAGTTTATCTCTGAAACACAGTTTATCTCTGAAACACAGTTTATCTCTGGAATACAGTTTATCTATGAAACACAGTTTATCTCCGAAACACAGTTTGTCTCCGAAACACAGTTTGTCTCCGAAACACAGTTTGTCTCCGAAACACAGTTTGTCTCCAGAACACAGTTTGTCTCCGGAACACAGTTTGTCTCCGGAACACAGTTTGTCTCCGGAACACAGTTTGTCTCCGGAACACAGTTTGTCTCCGGAATACAGTTTATCTCCGGAACACAGTTTAGCTCTGAAACACAGTTTAGCTCTGAAACACAGTTTATCTCTGGAGCACAGTCTGTCACTGGAGCACTGGGGTAGTTCCGGCAACGGAGAGGCCGGTCCAGTACCTTGGCCATCCATCCGGGGCGGCCTGGGCGTGCTGGCTGGTAGGCGGTGGTCGCCGGCTTACCTCTGGAAGACCGCAAGATAGAGATTAGTACGCGATGTGTGTGTGCATACCTGTAGGGTGCTAGTCTGGACCGGTAGGGCTCGCTTAAGCCAGTCCATAAAAGCACCGCGAGGTCCTCGTCAGGCAGGTCGACGAGATGTGCCAGCTCCTGGAACTCTGTGATGTACTCCTCTAGGTCGCGCTCTCCCTGGTACACACAAGAGATGCACTCCGCTGCATCTAGCTCCTCCCACTCAGCGTTGACTCGCTGTTGCGCACGCGCTCCGCGGGCACAGCTGGCTCATCATGCCGTTGGGGGCGTGGCTCCTCGGCCTCCATGTGCAGTCCTCGCGACCTTCTCCTTTGCCAGCAGCGTGAATTCACAGCCGGAGCGGAGGGAAAAGGAAATCCCTCCGAGCAAGAGTCTGAATCGGAGGGAAAACACTCCACGAGGCTTGGTTGTTCCTGCTAATACTTCCGCAAAAATAGCGCGAGGAACAGCTTCTCAGCGTGCAGCGGCGCGTAACGCGGATCTGTTTCCCAATCTGGCACGTCGCCAAAAAGTCTGCTCATCAGCCACTCCTCCAGCATGCACTCTTCCTCCTCCTCGAACTCGCGCACTGAGCCGTCTTCGTACAAGCCGTAGATCGGGTCACTCGGCGTGTATCGCTGAAGCACGTGTTCGTCCGCGTCTGCGTTTCCTCCGGCTCTGCTTGGCCGCTCGCTCTGGCTTCTTTTTCTCCTACTGGATCTTAATTATTTGTTTAGGCGGATTGTTCTGTAACGGCTCGCTCACTCCGAACGGCTGTGTTCGGGGACGTGAGCCGAGATAGAAGAAAGATCCAGACGCAGGACGTGAGTACATGGTTCTCTTTTATTAGAGCATACAATGGCTGTCAGCTCGGTAACTCAATCACACAGTCATAGCAAACACAAGGTTACCACAATGTTACCACCAAGTTACCACGAAGTACAAGCCGCGTTCCTCTAAGGAACTGCACCGCTATTTAAACAAAACATAAATGAACATAAACTAGGTTCAGCTGTGCGTGATTGGATGTGGGCGTGGTCGTGAGGGGTGTGTGCGTGAGTGACACATTGGTGAGTGCACGTGTTAGGGATTGGGCGTGGGCGTGGTCCTGGTCATGCGTGTATGCGTGTATGTCACACTCAGTCACAAACACTAATTTAAAAACTGTTGTATAACTGCAGGGCTTTGTAAGTGAAAGCTCTGCCCCCTGCTGTAGCTTTTACCACCTGCGGTATGAATAAATAACCAGCACCTTTGGCGTGGACGATCATAAAGGACTAGAAGTTCGCATAGGTACTGCGGCGCGAGACCATTCAGCGCTTTATAGGTCAGCAGTAGTATATTATAATCAATGTGTTGTTTAACTGGAAGCCAATATAATGCGGGTAAAATAGGAGTGATGTGTTCACACCTCCTGGTCTGGTTAGAATGGCAGCTGCAGTTTCGACTAACTGGAGTTTGCAAATGGTCCTACCCGAACATCCTGACAGTAAAGCATTACAGTAATCCAACTTGGAGGTAATAAACACATGAACTAGTATTTCAGCATCATGTAGTGACATAAAATTTCTTATTTTAGCAATATTTCTAAGATGAAAGCTATCCTGTGATATTATCTTCATGAAGTTCAAATGAGAGAGTTGAGTCAATAATTACACTAAGATATTTTACTGCTGCACTTGGTGAACCAGGGAGATCAACCAGAGTTAATCTAATCTATGAGCATATTGGTAGCTGAGTGTGGTCCGGGTACAAGCACTTCTGTCTCAACTGAGATAAGCAGCAGGAAGTGGCTGAGCATCCACTGTCTAACATCGTTAACACAATCTTAGATCTTATTGAGCTGATGTCTCGTCTGGTTTGATGAAACATCTAAGTGTCATCAGCCTAACAGTGGAAACTACCATAATATTTGCGGATAATTGCGCTAAGAGGTAGCATATATAAGGAGAAGCGCATGGGACCTAGATCAGAACCGTGTGGAACTTTACAGTAGTAAGCATGGAGAAATCTAGAAACTGATAACGATCAGTCAGATAAGACCTGAGCCAGGAACGAGTCGTTCCCTTAACTCCTACTAAGTATTCTAGACTATCTAGAAGAATAGTATGATCAATAGTGTCAAACGCTGTACAGTATGGCCCAGTAACACCAACAGGGAGACACAACCGCAATCAGGGGCCAGCAAAAGATCATGTACCACTTTAAAAATTGGGAGTGCTAATCCTATGTACCGTATATGCCGGTGTATAAGTCGACCCGGTGTATAAGTCGACCCCCCCATTTTTCATTCGCAAACTTGGG
>JAOUQX010100183.1:0-10220 GCA_028566295.1 Liobagrus marginatus
ATAAGCAAAACCTCACTGGGTCATAAAGCCCATCGGGTGGCCGTCCCGGCCACGCCCCTCTGTAGGTCGCCGGTACATGGGGCGTTACAAAATGTAAAATGTCAGCCGCCCATGCAGTATTGAGTTCAGGTACTGATATTGGATGAGGAGGCCTGGCTCACATAGTGAGCAATGCAACTCAAATGTTTTCATTGTGATGGAGTTCAGGGCTCACTGCAAACTTAATAAACCATGTTTGTTAAACCATGTTTATAGAGTTTGCTATGTGCACAGGGCTAATGTCATGCTTGAGCATGTTGAGGCTTGTTAGCACCAGTAAAAGAAAATTGCAATGCTGCAGCAAAGACATCTTACACAATTGTGTTCTGCCAACTTTGTCCCAACAGTTTGGAGAATTCAAATTCTGATTGTATTTATCTCATACACTTACATGCAGTGAAATGTTTTTATTCCGCATATCCCAGCATACGAATTTGAACACTGGGGTCAGAGCGCAGGGCCAGCCAGAAGGTTGCCTAAGGGCCTTGCTCAACGACCCAATGATGGTAGCTTGCCTGGTGCGAGTCTTGAACACAGACCCTCTGATCACTGACCCCAAGCCTTACCATTGAGCCACCACCACCACCCACTGAAGACCCACAAAAGGGTGCGATGGTCAGGTATCCACATGCTGTGCATTTAGCTATATAGTGTAACAAGGACCCTAAACAAAATGCAACATATCTGAAAAGCTGTCCAAATAAACCCCATAATGGAAGATAAAAAATTCAGAATTGAAGTAAGATAAGAATAGGTTGACTTCTGTTATTTAATAGAAACATTTTCTCTCTTATTATTATTTAGATAGGGAAGAGACATAAGATATGGGGACATTCGTTGTCTTGCAATTTGTTTGGTGTAACATACTTACATATGCTTAAATATAATTACAATAAAGGTCACATGCATAACTTCATATGTTGGCCACTAATATTTACTACCCAGTTCATATTTCATTAGCTTAAAAACATTGTAACATATCATATTAGCTTTTTAACATCACAAGAAATATTCAACTGGATATGACTGTAGCAGCACCACTAGCAAACACAAACGTTGCAGTGACGGAAGAAAACATAATAAAACCAAATCAATGTATAAAATGGATTAACCTGTCAAACTACCACAGATTTGTGGTGACATGGTGTCCTTTTTATCAATCCATTTCATCTTCATATTGTATCTTTGCTCAACAGTAAACTATTAGCTCATTGTGAATGCTGTCTGTGGCATGTCTATATGACCTCTTTGTACTTACATTAAGCAAATTATTTATTGTTACAGGCCACCTCCATCACAATTTTATGACTCCACCCATTCTTTGGATCTTTACACAAAAAAGGCTCTCATTAGCTAATAAGATGGGAAATATATCTTCCATCACAGAAAACACAATCATCAACTGAATATGTTTTGGCAGTAATTTTGACACATGTTTAGAAGGTGCATAAATGTGATTATATACGCTAATGTGAAAAACATTTCATAGGACACCCCAAGAATTTTCCCCATGTTTTCCCATGTTTATCCTTCCTCCAAAGACATGCAATTGGGCATAAGTGAATTGGCTATTAAAAATTTTCAGTAGAAGTAAATGTGAGTGTGAATGGTTGTCTCTAAGTTTTAGCCCTGCGATTATTGGTGATTGTCCAGGGTGTACCCGGTATCATGCCCTAAGTTAGCTGGGATAGGTTCCAGCAGGAACAGGATAAGAGCTAGACAATAAATGAATGCATCACATGAGGTGCAGATTGTTACAGAGAATTTTGGAGGAGGCTTCCATTATTTAAACCTCAGACATTTAGCTTGCTTTGCTATTAATTGTCTAATTGAGAAGTATCACAGCAGTGAGATCCAAAAAGCTCTCTGAGGGGTTCATAAAAAAGGTTGTTGATGCTTGTGAGTCTGGCAAGGGATGAAAAATATTGCAAAGAATTTGTAATCAGCCATTCCACTTACAAGTGGAAAACTTCTAAGACAACTGCAAAATGGCCAGGTCAGGCAGTCCAAGCAATTTTGTCCCAAGACTAGACCACAAGGTGCTTAGTCTCAGAGTCTGAGAATCCCCTAAAATATAATCACAGCCAAGGAACTAAGCTTCTTGCTACAGGTGATAGCTAAGTGCATGAATCTACAGTCAGAAACAGATTGTACAACTAAAACCTTTGCTGTCTAAGAAAAACATGAGCGCAAGACTGAAGTTTGCCGAAGAAGACCAAGACAAAGGCCAAGACTTCTGTAATAATGTGCTTTATACAGATAAGTCTAAAATTGTATTATTTGGACACCATAACAGACGTAACATTTTTGCCGTAAACAAAATACAGCATTTCAGCTAAATAACCTTATATCAACTGTGAAATAGGTGGAAGTTTTATGATTTGGGGATGCGGCAGCCAACTCACCATCATAGAATCCACAATCAATTCTACATTGTATCAGAAGGTGTTTGAGCAACATGTGAGACCATCTGACAAAGAATTAAAGCTGAAGCGCAACTGGACATTGCACCATGACAATGTCCCAAAACATACCTGTAAATCCACCAAGGACTGGCTTCAAAGTAAAAAATGGAGAATTCTGGAATGGCCAATTCAAAGCCCAGATTTAAATCTGTAAAGAATTGAGGCGCCACCTGTCATTCCAGAATTGCCTGTCATTCCACACCCAGCCTTCTGTTCCTTCTGAGCTCTGCACTCTGATTAGCCTGATTCATTTGACCTGTTTTCGCCCCAATATAAGCCTGTCTGTTTCCCCCTCTTTGTTGTGCCTTAAGCTTAGATACTGCTGTGCCCTATGCCAACCTCACATGATTTCATTAATTTTTTTTTAAACTGTTTTTTAAATTTTCTTTTACCACAGTTTTACGGAAGCCCTGCTTGCCTAGTTTATTTGCTCTTTTGTCTTGATTTTTTTTTTAAATAAATGATTGTCGTTACTACTGTTACGTTCATATGCATTGGAAATATCTCAGCGGATTAATACATCACCCCGAGCCCACCTGTGACCAGGTTCGAATTCCACCGTGGGGCTCACTTGTTACAGAAAGAAAGAACCATGGAAAAGAACCCATCGGAAAGAACTGTGCCACATTCCAACAATCTGGTGGCACGACCAGGCATTATCTGACATCCTCCAGCTTTTAGTTCAAGAGTTCAAGAAGCGTTATTGTCATTTCATCAAAGACAGCTGTTACAATACACAATGGAACGAAAGAACGTTTCTCTAGGACCATGATGCTACATATAACAGAGTCACATAGAACAGAACACATAACAGTCACATAACACACAACAGGACAACAAAGAGCTATGTACAACACAGAGTGCAAAAAGTACAGACAAAAAGACAAAACAAAGTGCACAAGTGCAAAACAAACAGTATATATACAATATGCTCTCTCTTTGGGAGAGGCACATAAAAGATAGAACATATAACATAGCAAGGACAGTTGTGCAACACGTGGCAACTGTATTAAATAATGACAGCAGCATTTAAGTTAAAACTAGCAGCAATTATTTAGCACAGTTAAGTGGCTAGTGTAAAATTAGGTGTTGACAGTGTTAAAGTGGCAGTGCATGAGTGTTTTCCGATTGTTTCAGTTCATGTTGAGAAGCCTGATGGATTGTGGATAAAAACTGTTGGACAGTCTGGTTGTATCGGCCTGAATGCTTCGGTACCGTTTGCCAAACGGTAGGAGGGTGAAGAGGGTGCGTGGGGGTGTGTGTGGTCGGCAAACAATGACGGTGGTTTTCCAGATGCAGTATGAGGTGTAAATCTCTGTGACAGAGGGGAGAGAAACCCCGATGATCCTCTCAGCTGTCCTTACTATCTGCTGAAGGGACTTGCGGTCCAATACGGCGCAGTTCCCAAACCAGACGGTGATTCAGCTGCTCAGGATGCACCTGGGCTTTGTTACTGATGGAGCAGGTGTTGAGTGACCAGGTGAGGTTCTGCGCCTGGTGAACACAGAGGAACTTGGTGCTCTTGATGAACTCCAAGGAGGCTCCGTCGATGTCCAGGGGAGAGCGGTCGCTCTGTGCTCTTCTGAAGTCAACAACCATCTCTTTGGTTTTGCCCACATTCAGAGACAGGTTGTTGGTGCCACACCAGGAAGTCAGCTGTTTCACCTCCTCTCTGTATGCTGACTCGTCATTCTTGCTGATGAGACCCACCACGGTCGTGTCATCAGCGAACTTGATGATGTAGTTCGAGCTGTGCATCGCTGCACAGTCGTGAGTCAGCAGTGTGAACAGCAGGGGACTGAGCAGGAGGCCTTGCGGGGATCCCATGCTCAGTGTGGTCATGATGGAGGTGCTGTTTCCAATACAGACTGACTGAGATTTCCCAGTCAGGAAATCTAGGATCCAGTTACATAGGGATGGTTTCAGACCTAGCAGGCTCACCTTCTCAATCAGGTGCTGAGGGATGATTGTGTTGAATGCTGAACAGAAGTCTATGAACGGCTTTCGTACGTTCGTATGCAAACTGCAGAGGGTCCAGTGAAGGTGGTAGCTGGTTCTTTATGTACCTCATGACAAGCCTCTCGAAGCATTTCATCACAATGGGTGTGAGTGCGACGGGATGATAGTCATTGAGGCAGACTTCTTTGGCACCGGGATGATGGTGGTGGACTTGAAACACGTAGAAACAACAGCGCGGCTCAGGGAGATGTTGAAGATGTCTGTGAAGACATCCGCTAGCTGGTCTGTGCATAAGGAATGCACACAAGGAATGTTGTCTGTATCAGCAGACTTCCATGAGTTCACTCTGCATAGAGCTTTCCTCACATCAGCACTGGTTAGACGGAGCATCTGGTCGATGGAAGGAGGGATGGTCTTCCTCACCGCTACATTGTTCTGTGCTTCAAATTGAGCGTAGTCATTCAGCGTATCCGGGAGGGAGGCGTTGCCGTCGCCGACCAGTGAAGTTGTCTTGTAGTTGGTGATCACCTGGATGCCCTGCCACATGCACCATGTATTTCCACTGTCATGGAAGTGGCTGTGAATTTTCTGAGCGTTTGCGTGCTTCGCCTTTCTGATGGTGCGGGACAGTTCGGCTCTTGCTGTTCTTAGGGCAGTCTCATCCGTTGCTCTGAAGTGGAGTCTCTCATCTTTAACAGTCCATGCACCTCTGCAGTCATCCACGGCTTCTGGTTGGAATGTGTAGTGATGGACTTGGAGATGGTCACGTCATCTGTGCAGTTGCTGATGTAGCTGGTCACTGATGCTGTGTACTCCTCCAAGTTAGTTGATTTGCCATTGGTTGCAGCCTCCCTGAACATATTCCAGACAGTGCACTCGAAACAGTCCTGTAGAGCAAAGATGGCTCCTGTTGGCCAGGTTCTCATCTGCTTTAGAACCGGTTTTGAGCGCCTAAGAAGTGGTCTGTATGCTGGCATTAGCATAACAGAGATGTGGTCCGAGTATCCGAGATGGGGGGGCGGGGCTGCACCCGGTAAGCACTGGGGATGTTCATATAAACAAGGTCCAGCGTGTTTTTCCCTCTTTCCCTGTCGCACAGTCCACATGCTGTTAAAATTTAGGGAGAACTGATTTGAGATTTGCATGGTTGAAATCTCCGGCGATAATAAACAGTCCATCGGGGTGTACATTCTGCAGATCACTAATAGCTACTTAGAGAACACATAAAACCTCTTTAGCATTAGCACCGGGGGAATGTACACTCAGATAAGGAACACTGTTGTGAATTCCCGTGGCATGTAAAATGGCTTATATTTAACAGTCACAAACTCCACGAGTGATGAGCAGTGTATAGAAACAAGCAAAGAGTTCTTGCACACTTCCGTGTTGATGTAAATACAGACACCACCACCACGATTCTTACCGCACAGAGCTGAATTCCTGTGGGCACGAAACGAGGCTAGCCCTTCTAGCTGGATGGCGAGTCCGGAATTCTGTTGCTGAGCCACATTTCCATAAATACAAAGACGGAACAGTCTCTAAACTCTCGCCGTGTGGTCCGTTTGAGTCGAATGTAGTCCAATTTATTATCCAGGGAGCGGACGTTGGTTAAAAGAATGTCCAGAACCAAGACCCTGTAAACCCAGATCTGTCACAGCCATGGGAGCATGCAAGAACAGGCCGTTCGCTGCAGATCCCCGACTGCCAGCCACAGAGCGGTTCAACAGCAGCCCTGGGAAGTGCATGGGGTTCATTACCCAGTGCACCTTGGCCTTCCAGATTCAACCAGCAACTTCCCCACCACTTCAACCCAGCAGCCTTGTTGTGAGATCAACAAAGTGGCTTGCATCATCACCCTGTTAATGGGCAAAGCATTGGAATGAGCCTCTGCCCTGCAGAATCAGGGGACTCTTGTCATTGCCTGATATCATGACTTTGCGGAGGAGATGAAGAAGGTATTCTTTAATCCAGCTAGCCAAGGGGAGGTGGATGACCACATGCTTCACTTCTTCCAAGGCACTCAGAGCGCAGCAGAGTTCACCATAAAGTTCTGCACCCTAACCATAAAGAGTAGGTGGGACCAATGCGCCTTGTGGGCCACCTTTCACCATGTGCTGAGCCCTGAGCTCAAGGACAAGCTAACCTTCCAGGACCTGGTGCCAGACCCTCATAGAGATGGCCATCTCGGTGGATCACCGGCTGAGAGCAAAAGCAGGAAAGACAGAAGGGGGTGAGAATGTTCGACACCGTCAGCCCCAAATGAGCGCCCCATCCCAGGGTCCACCAGAGGAACCCATGCAGATGCAGGGAACCTGAATATTCGGGGCCAAGTGCAACCGAGAGATTAGAGAAAGATGCTACATCTACTGTGGTTTGACAGGTCACTTTCATCGCGATTGCCCTGATTGCCCAACACATTCTGCCATTTTTCCACGCCTGTGGAGAGCGGCCCTGAACCAGTTCCAGAACAATCCCGGGGGGAGGCCTCCTCAGGCCCCTAAGACTGCTCCACCAGAGTCATGGTGGTCCCCAAGCTACAGCCCACCAAATCCCTGACTCCGAGCCCTGAGGTGTCCCATGTTCCCTCTGAGTATACCGACCTCCAGGAAGTCTTTAGTAAGGCCTGAGCTGGCACACTCCCGCCTCATAGAAAATATGACTTATTACCAATGACTTATTGCCAGGCACCATGGGGCCATCTCTGTGCACTCTCTGGGCCAGAAAGAAGGGCCATGGACAGCTACCTCAAGGAGGCCCTGAGCAGAGGATATATCTGCCCTTCCACCTCACTGGCAGGGGCCAGGTTCTTCTTTTTGGAGAAGAAGAACAGAGGCCTTTAGCCATGCTTAGACTACTGGGGGCTGAAACAGATCACAGTCAAGAACCGCTTGAAGAAGAATCAGCGGAATATCTGGTTGACGGGATGGCAGAAGAATGTCTGGGCCTTCGTGGGAGCCTGCCCAGTCTGCACTCAGAACAAGGAAACTGGAGAACAAGCTCGACAATCTCAGGGCCAGGGTCAAGTTCCAGAGACATTCGGGACTGAAACCTCGTGTGCTTCACCGAGACATGGCTGAACCCAGCAATACCAGACAATGCCATCCAGCTGGCCAAGTTCTTCTCTGTTCACCTCATGGACATAACAATGAAGTCAGGAAAAACAAGAGGGGTGGCAGTGTTTCTGATTCTAAACAACAGCTGGTGCAACAATGCTAGCATTTTATCTCTTACATGCTCCTGCGCACAAACCTGGAACTTCTGACTTTAAAATGTCACCCCTTTAATCTCCCTCAGGAATTTAGCTTGGTCATAGTCAGCGCCATCTACATTCCACCACAGGCAGACACAGACAGTGCTTTATGTTATCTGCATCTTGGCGCTAACCTCATACCAAACTCTCCACCCGGATGCTTTGCTCGTTGTTGTGGATGACTTTAATAGTGCCCACCTCAAACGCACTGTGCCCAACTTTCATCAACATATCACCTGCCCCACCAGAGGCGAAAGGACCACTGCTACACACAACTTAAGGGCAGTTACAAAGCATAATCTTCTCCACCGTAGAAGAAGTCGGATCAAGTGACCATCTTCCTCATATCAAAATATAAACAAAGGTTGAAACAGGAAGCTCCAGTTCCGAGAGCGGTCACGAGCTGGGCGGACCAATTGCTGGCCGCACTTCAGGATGGTCTGGATTACATGGTCAGGCGCAGCTCTGATTACATCAACGAGTTTGCAGACGCAGTTGTGGGATTTATCGGGAAAATTGCAGATGATACAGTTGAGAAAACTTTAACCAGAACTTTTCCCAACCAGAAGCCATGGGTGGATAAATCTATCCTACCCTACCTACAATGCGGGGCTTGCAGCTGTAAACATGGACAAATACAAAGCTGCATCCTATAACATGCGCAGAGCAGTGAAAACAGCAAAGCAAATTTATAGTAAAAAACGAGGGTCTCTCTTCCATCCGAGCTCTAGGAGCATGTGGTAAGGACTAAGAACAATGACTGACTACAAAATGCTACACTCTAGGATGATGAATGCAGACACTTCACTAGTACACAAGATACATACCTATAATGCTCACTTCAAGGCAGCAGCTATCAGTGCCAGAAATGCTAATAGTGCTAATGGTGCTAGCATCTCTATCAACGCTGCTGATGGCATGCAATCAGAGAGTGCAGAAACGGACATCACATTCATCATCTTAGACCACCATGTGAGAACAGCCTTCAGGAGAGTAAATACCAGGAAAGCAGCAAGAACAGATGGCATCAAAGGTCAGATACTGAAAACCTGCAGTGACGAACTAGCTCTGGTATTTACAAAGATTTTCAACCTCTTCCTGGAGCAGTCTTTAATTCCCCCAAGCTTCAAACAGTCCATCATTGTTCCTGTCCCAAAGAAACCCCAGCCTGCCTGCCTTAACGACTACCGTCCAATAGCTCTACCCTCCACTGTGATGAACTGCTTTGAAAGATTAGTAAGAGACTTCATCACTACCTGACACCCTGGACCCGTTTGCATATCGTCCTAACTGCTCCGCTGAAGACACAATTGCACCGCCCTGAATCACCTGGACAACCAAAAATGGAATTATCTTAAAATTATGATCATCTACTCCAATTCCGCATTCAACACCATACTCCCTCCATACTGACCTCCAAGATGGAGGTCCTGGGACACAGCCCATTGCTTTGTCGCTGGATCTTGGATTTCCTCACAAACAGACCGCAAGCAGCACGGGTGGGCAAACACATCTCACCTACCCTCACCATCAGCACTGGAGCTCCCCAAGGTTGTGTTCTGAGTCCCCTGCTGTACTCACGGTACACACAGGACGGTGTGGCCATTTCTAACTCCTCCACCATTGTCAAGTTTCCTGATGACACGGTTGTGGTGGGCCTGATCTCAAACAATGATGAGACGGCCTACCTTGAGAAGATCAAAAACCTGGAGACATGGTGCACCGAAAACAATTTCCTCTTGAAGACAGCAAGACAAAGGAGATGACTGTGGACTTCAAAACAAAGCAGGAGAGGGTTAACTACCAACCACTTACAATGAGCGTGACCCCTGTGGAGAGAGTGTTCAGTTTCTGATATCTTGGCCTTCACATCACACAGGACCTGTCAGGGTCATGTCACATCCACCACACATTTAAGAAGGCCCGGTAGCGTCTTTTCCACCCCAGATGTCTAAAGGACTTTAAATTACCCTCCCAGCTGCTCAGGAACTTTTATAACTGCACTGTTGAACAACACCCAGCAGGACAGAGGAGCTCTTCACAGGGTGGTGCGATCAGTTGAGTGCTCCATCCACAACTGAGCTTCCTGAACTGCACACAATGTACAGGTGCTGGTCATAAAATTAGAAAATCATCAAAAAGTTGTTTTATTTCACTAATTCCATTCAAAAAGTGAAACTTGTATGTTAGGGTGGTCCACAGGTACATGGAAAAAAATCCAAGTGTGCCTAGAGTCTCTCCAGAAGCCTAAATTTGTTCCGATAGATATGTTGGGTAATCATGCAAAAAAAAATTAGACCATTCAAACTAGGTTTAGGGGTCGCTATGACATATCAATATTTGTTATAATACTTTTTTTTGTTATTGATGTTCTTGACACATTTATTTAATATAGTTCTTTACTTATTTAATAAACATCTGCAATTATAGTACATTTGATCAAATAAATAGTCTTTGCTTGTTATAGTTTGTGAAGAAAATTAGTGTCAGCTATTTACGTAAGTAAA
>JAOUQX010100191.1:0-10220 GCA_028566295.1 Liobagrus marginatus
GCTCAGACACTATAGTGTTAGTGAGATCAGACACTATAGCATTAGTGAGATCAGACACTAGTATTAGTGAGATCAGACACTATAGTGTTATTGAGATCAGACACTATAGTATTAGTGAGATCAGACACTACAGTATTAGTGAGATCATACACTATACTATTAGTGATATCAGACACTACAGTATTAGTGAGATCATACACTATACTATTAGTGATATCAGACACTATAGTATTAGTGAGATCAGACACTACAGTATTAGTGAGATCAGACACTATAGCATTAGTGAGATCAGAAACGATAATATTAGTGAGATCAGACACTATAGTGTTAGTGAGATCAGACACTATATTGTTATTGAGATCAGACACTATAGTATTAGTGAGATCAGACACTATAGTGTTAGTGAGATCAGACACTAGTATTAGTGAGATCAGACACTATATTGTTATTGAGATCAGACACTATAGTATTAGTGAGATCAGACACTATAGTGTTAGTGAGATCAGACACTAGTATTAGTGAGATCAGACACTATATTGTTATTGAGATCAGACACTATAGTATTAGTGAGATCATACACTATACTATTAGTGATATCAGATACTATAGTATTAGTGAGATCAGACACTACAGTATTAGTGAGATCAGACACTACAGTATTAGTGAGATCAGACACTACAGTATTAGTGAGATCATACACTATAGTATTAATGAGATCAGACACTAGTGTTAGTGAGATCAGACACTAGTATTAGTGAGATCAGAAACTATAGTATTAGTGAGATCAGACACTGGTATTAGTGAGATCAGAAACTATAGTATTACTGAGATCAAACACTATAGTATTAGTGAGATCAGACACGATCGAACTAGTGAGATCAGACACTATAGTATTAGTGAGATCAGACACTAGTATTAGTGAGCTCAGACACTATAGTACTAGTGAAATCAGACACTAGTATTAGTGAGATCAGAAACTATAGTATTAGTGAGATCAGACACTATAGTATTAGTGAGATCAGACACTAATGTTGTGTGAGGAGGTTCTGGGGTACAGTCGATGTTCCAGTTCATCCCAAAGGTGTACAGTGGGGTTGAGTCAGAATGAGGGTTCTGTGCAGGACAGTCGAGTTCTTCCGCTCCAACCAGAACACAGCATGTCTTCATGTAGATCAGGAGTTTTGTGCACAGGGACATTGTCATGCTGGAAGACTGTTTGGTTTCGTCAGTGAAGGAATAATGTCTTGCTAAGCAAATGGATAAAACATTAAGACTATTGAAGGACTATTGAACAACCTGTACAATCAGCATTTAATTGCAGGACTGACACTTAGAGACAGACAACCATTCACACACACATTCACCCCTATGGACATTTTAGAGTAGTCTATTACCCTATGCCCAATCGCATGTATTTGGAGGCGGGAGGAAACCGGAGTACCCCGGGAAAATCCACAAAGCACAGGGAGAACAAACTCCACACAGAAACACCCTGGGCAAAAATAGACGTGCTAAACACTCGGCCAGCATGCCGCCAGCAAAAATTGTTCTAAATTATTATTATATTATCATAACAGCACACTTTTACAACTAATCTTTGCAATCCGTTTGTAGGAAGGAAAAAAAACCACATTTACACGCAGGTAAAAAGCGCTGATGGAAATGTTCTGACAGCATGAAATGAAAATAGCATCAGTCAAAGTGTCGGGTGCCGAATTAGATGTCAGTCATATCCAGACCCTACCCTCCTCTAAGTTTTTACCTTTTATTGAATAACTTGTTTCGTTTAGTTTTTTTTAAAAGAAATTTTTATTAAATAGTTATTTCGAAAGGGAGCGGAACTGTGGCAGAGTGGTTAGCACTCCTACCGCTCAGCAAGAAGGTCATGGGTTCGATTCCCATCCAGGGTGTTTATGTGTGGAGTTCGCATATTCTCCCCGTGCTTGCACAAGTTTTCCCCAGGTACTCTGGTTTCCTCCCACCTCCAAGGTGAATTCTATACTCTAAATTGTCCATACGAATAAATGTGTGTGAACAGTTGTCTGTCTCTAAGTGTTAGTCCTGTGATTAACTGCTGATTGTCCAGGGTGTACCCTGCCTCATGCCCTATGTTAGCTGGGATAGACTCCAGCAAACCTGAACAGGGTAAACGCTAGATAATAAATGAATGAAAGAAGGAAAGAATTATTTAAATAGCTTTATTTGATAATGAGAGCTAATCTTTCGCCTCTGGCAATCCGGCTAGACAAAGCTCTAACGCACACCTTCACCTCTATTATAGCTCAAGCGCTCTCATACCCTATCGGCTTTAACGAGCCAGTCAGACTCGTATTAATTGCATATCATTACATCTTAATTGTGGCTCGGATGGTGTGATGGCTAGAAATAGATCATAGTCTTTAATTTGTCTCAAATACATCTCTTTATACTCAGCCATCCTCTGGCTATAGAACAATAGCAGATTTCTCACTTAGCTCTATATCCATTATGTAACGAACACTCAATTATATAATCAGTTACGCAATCTAATAGGATATCGAACACTCAGTGTTGTGCACACCCTGGTGCACGAAGAGGCTGCGTGGGTACAGGTTATTCTATATTTAGTAGACTGTTATTCTCTAATGTGACATACTTTGGACAGATTTGACAGGAACACTGTTTACACCGTTCCTTTCCAGTGTGTTGTTCACCAGACAAGAGTTTAATGATGCAGAGAGGATTGCTTCTCTGACTACATTTTTTTTTATACCATAACTCTTGACATTCTAGATCAGCTATTTTGATCTAAAGTCTGTTCTTGTTTTGTCCATGTTTAGCATTTGAATATTTCCTTGGCATGTCCCACTTTACAGTGGTGTTTAATATGAAGCTCACTTTAAAGTAGACACTCAAAGACTGTACTTACCTGTACAACACCTACCACCTCCAGTACCTGACCATGGCTCTGGACACTGGGCTTTGCATTTACTCAGTACGGTGATAAGCTGTATTCGAGCTAGTAATGAATCACATTGTTGTGAAACATGATAAAAGGTTAGATATAAGCCAGAAATCTGCAGCCATAACTATCCAAATATCCAAAAACCGGCACAACACAAAAGCCAGCAGATAACTTACTGAAACAGGAAAGACTGGTCTGTCTGAGTCTTCTGAACCAAACAGCTAACTTAGAGCAGCAAGGTTTTCTGTACTGGAAATCATAAAAACATCAATTCATTAGTTGAGAGTCTGTGTAAGCGACGTGAAGGTCGTGAGTTGCCAGACACGAGTGCGGCTTTGAACTATCGAGCCAATTACCACGGCATACGTCCAGATGTGTTTCTAAGTGTCTTCCCTCATGTTTAGACGTCTTCCACTGGGATATTATAAAGGTTATTGGTGAAGCGGGCATGTCACCGTGCTCAGATTATTGAAGGCTACCGTGGACTTACAAAGATTCATCAGCTAAAGCCACGCCAATTACCGCAGCAGCTTTTTGAAAGGGTAATGCAAGAACAAGAAAATACTTTAAAAAGAGCAACATTTGTAGGGTTGCCAGATTTGCTTTGTAGCTATTTTGTATATAAGCCAATTCTCCTTGTTGGTGTGTGTGTATGTCTTAGATTTAGACGTGCACATTAGATCGCTTGTCCAACCAGTAAGTAAGTAAGTAAGTAAGGAAGGAACATTTTTTGGTCAATAAAAAAAAAGCCATGGTCAATTGTAGCTGATCTTTAAGGATATTTTTTTTTCTTAACTGCAAATATAAGAACATAAGCACAAGAATCGGTATCAAGTCCCAAGTAGTTCTGATTTTGCCTAAATAAGAGGTTGCAAACCTATAAATTATCCATGGTATGAAAGAAACTTTTTAAACATGGCTGCTGGTTATTTTTCATAAACAAGTGTGTCAAAGATACAAGAAAGTATTTATTTCTTGTTATAGTTACTCAAGCTTTTAGAGTCCTCTTATTGCTTAGTTACAGAGTTACTAAGCAGGAACATTTTTTTTCATATTTAAGTTGTCTAAGTAAAGCCTATATGCAGGCAGTGCAGTAAATCAGCTTCTACATGGATGAAATCCGTTTTAATATGCCCGGGCTTAAATAAATGACTGTTTTTTTTTTTCTTCATAGAAGCAGGTGCAGCCTACGCGGTGTGTTTGCCAGATGTAGAGCCGCACTGATCAATTATTTACGAAATAACTGTGCAGTAATGGGTGCTTTCAGAACCACACTTGAACAGAGGAGATAAAACCAGGTGACAGGATGTGTGATGAAGAAAAGAGGGATAGAGAGAGGGAGAGAGATGGACTGAAAAGAAAGAACATAACAGAGTTTTCATAAGAAAACATTTTATTCTAATATTGTACATATTATTTTTTAATAAAACAAAATGTTTTATTTTCAAATTATAGTTAAGGTGTTGAGCTGAAGACCATGGCTCGAATCCCATCACTGCCAATCTACCACTGCTGGGCCCCTGAGCAAGGCCCTTAACCCTAAACTGCTTGGATGTACTGTATGTCGCTTTGGATGAGAGTGCCTGCCAAATTGTGTAAATGTACATGTAGTTAGAGACACTGGAGACTGGTCATGATGTTCTATTGGAGGATGTATATTGTGCATAAGCTACTGGATATAATATTAAGTGAAGGATGATGTAAGGGAAACAACAAACAGAGGAACAGTCACAAATTGACTGCATATCAGAGGCAACAAACAAAGTAGTGGAGTGTTGTTCAAAGGACTTTAGAGTACTGAAGAGTGTAACTCTCAAGCTATTTACAAGCCGAGAGTGAGATTTGTATACGGTTTAACTATATAAAAACTGTTAGCGTTTAGCAGGATTTAAGACTGAAGTGTAAAATGAGCAGTTGTGGTAGTGTGTGTATAATAAATGTACCGCGGTCATAATTAAAGTTATAAATAAAGTGGCAATGTGTGTGTAAGAATGTGTACGCTGTGTGAAGATTTGTGGTGTAATATACAGTCAGTTTTATTGTGGAGTCAAAGATCAGTGTGTAAGAAGGACTTCCTGTACCGTTCTGTGTCTAATGGAAAAGTGGCTCCTTTGTTTGACCAGTTTGGCATCACCTCCAGGGTGTCCAGTTTATCATTATATGAATAAAATTATCTAAGATCACGGAGTAATCGTATATATTAAATAAACAATAATACTATATCAAATTTGTTTTATTTATGCGTCCCCGGGCTGCATCTTGCTGGGGCGACACGGGGCTCCTTTGTGTTTTTTTACAGCTCATATCAATGATAATATCATAAGAGGTGTCATACATTCACGCTGAAACCACCACTGCGTATACTTACTAATTAAGATATGCCCAGGCCTTCACACATGCATCTAATACACAAGGTTGTGTTTCATTCACAAAATCACTATGCAAATCAAATTTGCAACCTAGTGATAAGAATAAATGTCTTCTCTTCTTGCAGTGGTGTACGTTTGCTGTAAACTGCAGACGTTCAGGAAGCTGATGGTGCAGTTCAGGAAGCAGCGGCTTCCCCAGGAGGAGTACGTCTTTTTCTTCATCGATCTGTTCGGAGAGAGCGTGCAGAGAAGTCCGGCTAAGCCGTGGCTTCAAGGAGACGCAGACGATCAAACTGCTAAGGAAGCCTTTAAAGTGAGTCAACTTTTCTTGCCTTTTTTTTCAGAGTGCTTTTTCTCCTTTTATGTGTGGTATGGATAAAGACCGTCCGGTCTATCAAAGATTAATGCTCAAGTCTTTATCTGTCGGAAAAAAAACTAATTAGACCACTGCATTACTGATTCCCGATTCCCAGGGGGTTTCTGTGTGGAGTTTGCATGTTCTCCCCATGTTTGTGTGGGGTTTCCCTAGGTACTCCGGTTTCCTCCCACCTCCAAACACATGTGATTGGGCATAGGTGAATTGGCTAGTCTAAATTGTCCATAGGAGTGAATGTGTGTGTGAACGGTTGCCTGTCTCTAAGTGATAGTCCTGCGATTAACTGCCGATTGTCCAGGGTGTACCCCGACTCACACCCTATAAGTTATCTGGGAGAAACTAAAGTGCTAGACAATGAATGAATGAATGAATGAATTTAGAGCATTATTATTCTTTACACTAATTATCTTAACTTATCTTAACTAGAGAAATATGTTTAGAATTAATATCAAAATGTGAAAACTTGGCCTTTATTATTTATTCATTCTAATTCCTAATGATTAAAAATAAATGTCAGCCTTTGTTTAGAAATTAACAAGCACCATGCCAATTCAAATTATAATACATTTCACTCCAGGGAACTGTCTAACACATTCAGCGGTGTATACGCAGCAAAGACTGTACTCGAACACTGCTGGGAGGCTTATTCTTCAGATTTAAAATGTTAATAAAGTCATACATAGCATGAGGATTTGCATTTGGTGACCTTTTTCCAGTTCGGCATTTGGCAAACAGGTTTCCAGTTACAATAACAACGGAGATGAGGTTAAGGTGAGGAATTAAGAATAAGAAATGTTGGTCAAAAATTTTATTTAGGGAAGTTCACAGGTTAGAGCTACTATGCTACTATTTGGATCCATTTAGAGCTCCAGCTCTTTATATACTACCGTATATGGCAAAACACAATGAACCCATGTTGGTTAAGCTACTTTGTCCTGCTTGTATTGTAACTCTCCTTGCTCTACCCACTGCTGATTACCTGGATCAGCTATGTTGAGTCAATCAGAGGGTGGAAGATACCAATTCCTTTGGTATTCCCCCATTTCAACCTACTGGGTTACCATCGCTGGCCAAATGCTTGTGGACACCCCACCATAAGATCCATACTGTATATCGTTTTCCCAAACTGTTAGCACAAGATCTGGAGCATGCAGTTGTGGAGTATGTCTCTGTAGCTTGTAGCATTACATTATTCTTTCACTGGAACTAAGTCCTGACAATGTCCCTGTGCATAAAGCCCTGATCTCCATAAAAACATGCTGTGTTCTGGTTGGAGCGGAAGAACTCGAGTGTCCTGTACAGAACCCTCACTCTGACTCAACCCCACTGTACACCTTTGGGATGAACTGGAACATCGACTGTACCCCAGAACCTACTCACACAACATTAGTGTCTGATCTCACTAACACTAATGTGTCTGATCTCACTAATACTATAGTGTCTGATCTCACTAATATTATATTGTCTGATCTCACTAATACTATAGTGTCTGATCTCACTAATACTATAGTGTCTGATCTCACTAATATTATAGTGTCTGATCTAACTAATCCTATAGTGTCTGATCTCACTAATATTATATTGTCTGATCTCACTAACACTATAGTGCCTGATCTCACTAATACTATAGTGTCTGATCTCAATAACGCTATAGTGTCTGATCTCACTAACGCTATAGTGTCTGATCTCACTAATACTGTTGTGGCTTAATAAGAAATAAACCCAAAAGCCACACTTCAAGCTTTTCCAGACGTGTGTAGGTTATTATAAGAGGAAGAGTGAGACTAAATCTGTGATAGGATGTTTATAAAACACAGATGGAGTCGCACGTTTGTCCGGATAAAGTAAAGGATTCATTTCCATTTTCTGTCTCATGTCACACTATTGAGTGTCAATGTTTCTGTTCCTGTGATTTTTCTACCTTCAGTAATCTTTTCCCCTAAAAAGGGTATTCGCTCTTGTAACTTCTTAACACAGATTTTGTCTTTTAAGGCAGTGCTTTAGCTGCTTAGATTTAATTTTATTTGCTGTCGGTGTAAATTCAGCAGTAAGTTCTAGAAAACAGTTAAGGTCTTACAGGCACATCTGTGTGATCAGAGTCAGGAGGATTATATCAGGGCTCTGCACAGGGTCCCAAAGGGCAGTTCTTTTACAACCCGAATTCCGGAAAAGTTGAGACGTTTAAATTTGAATAAAATGAAAACTAAAACACTTTCAAATCACAGAAGCCAATATTTTATTCACAATAGAACATAGGTAACATAAATGTTTAAACAGAAAAATTGTACACATTTATCCACTAAATGAGCTCATTTCTATTGTGATGCCTGCTACAGGTCTCAAAATAGTTGGGACGGGGAAACAAATGGCTGAAAAAGCAATGTTTTAAAAGATTAATCTGGTAACTACTAGCAACTAATTACATTAATTGGTATCAGGTCTGTAACATGATTAGCTATAAAGGGATGTCTTAGAGAGGCAGAGTCACTCAGAATTAAAGATAAGCAGAGGTTCTCTAATCTGTGAAAGAGTGCATAAAAAGATTGTTAAATACTTTAAAAACAATGTTCCTCAACGTGTAATCACAAAGGTTTTGTAAATCTCATCTACAGCACATAACATCATCAAAAGGTTCAGAGAAACTGGAGAAATCTCTGTGCGTAGGGGACAAGGCTGAAGAGCTTTACTGGATGCCCGTTGTCTTCGGGCACTCAGACGATACTGCATCACTCATCGGCATGATTGTGTTAATGACATCACTAAACGGGCCCAAGAATACTTCTAGAAACCGTTAAACACAATCCGCCACGCCATCTGCAGATGCCAAGTAAAGCTCTATCATGCAAAAAGGAAGCCATATGTGAACTTGGTCCAGAAGCGGCGTTGTGTCTTGTCGGCCAAGGATCATTTAAAATGGACTGTTTCAACGTGGGAAAGTGTTCTATGGTCAGACGAGTCCAAATTTGATATTCTTTTTGGAAATCATGGATGCCTTGTCTTAAAGAGGAGGGAGCCTAAAGAGGAGTGAAACCTTCCAGCATGTTATCAGCGTTCAGTTCAAAAGCCAGCATCTCAGATGGTATTGGTGTGCATAAGTGCATACGATATGGGCAGCTTGCAGGTATGTAAAGGATAGATGGAGAGATGGTGGCTCAGCGGTATAAGGCTCTGGGTCAATGATCAGAGGGTCGGGGGTTCAAGCCTTGCACCAGGCAAGCTGCCATGATTGGGTCCTTGAGCGAGACCCTTAACCTCACTTGCTCCAGGGGTGCCGTTCATTCTGGCTGACCCTGCGCTCTGACCCCAGCGTATTCTGACAGGTATGCTGGGATATGCGGAAAACAAAAAATTTCACTGCGTGTATGTGACAAATAGGATACGAAAATGTCAATAATCATTCAGATCTTCAATTATTATTATTATAAAGGTTTTAGAGTAACATATGCTCCCCTCCATACGACCTCTATTTCAGAGAAGGCCTTGTGTAACTCAGCAGGACAATGCAAAACTACATACTGCAGCTATTACAACAGCATGGCTTCGTCTTAGAGGAGTCAGGGTGCTGAATTGACCGCCTGCAGTCCAGATCTTACCTCACCTATAGGGAACATTTGACGCATCATGACAAAAATCTGACCACAAAATGACCACAAACTCTTCAGCAGCTGAAAACATACATCAGGCAAGAATGGGGCCAAATTTCAACACCAAAACTCCAGAAACGCATAGCCTCGATGCCCAGACGTCTTAAAATTGTTTTGTAAAAAAAAAGAGATACTACACCATGCTAAACATGCCCCCGTCCCAACTATTGTGAGACCTGTAGCAGGCATCAAGTTTGATATTAGCTCATTTTGTAGATGAAATTGTAAAATTTTCTCAGTTTAAACATTTTTTATGTTATCTATGTTGAAAAAAAAAGGGAATAAAATTTTGGCTCATGTGATTTTAAAAGTCTTTTTGTTGTTATTTTATTCAAATTTAAAACCGTCCCAACTTTTCCGGAATTCGGATTATAATTCAAGATTAAATTCAAACCCTGTGTGATGGAGAACAACGCTGTTGTAAAGTGATGTTAGAAATGGAGAAAATGGTGAACCAGCTTGGTGTTATACTGTATATATTTATTGATTTTTTTTCTCCCTGTTCTTGTGTACAATGGCTGATTGGTGTCAATGAAGGCTGCTTGTTGGCGACACACTGTGCTGCACACAGACATATTTGTCTAGAATGATTGGGCTCACAGCTGATGATTGAAAAATACAACGTTTATGCCAGCAACCTGTTTGATTAGTACTGAAGGTACTGACCATGTGCACAGAACTGCATCTAAGACCCAGACTAGAGACAGATAAAAAAGACAGAAAAAGCAAGAAGCTTCATATTTTTTCATCCGAGAGCTCAATGAACATAGTGTTGATACTAGTCTAATAGCTTTCTATACAACTGTATTGTGTAACAGCCGCTCCTTTAGACGTTGTCACAGGACGGTAAACTGCGATCTCGTGCGCAAGACACAACACTCAGACCA
>JAOUQX010100208.1:0-10218 GCA_028566295.1 Liobagrus marginatus
TAGATAGATAGATAGATAGATAGATAGATAGATAGATAGATAGATAGATAGATAGATAGATAGATAGATAGATACGTAGATAGATAAAACAGACAGGCTGAAAGGCAGACAGACTGACATATTAGTTTATTATAAACCAACTGATCTCTCTTTCTATTAAAGAGAGATAGAGACAGACAGACAGACAGCCAGCCAGCCAGCCAGACAGACAGACAGACAGACAAATATATAGATAGGAATGTAGATGTTCGACAGGTGGATAGAAAGAGATAGAGACAGACAGAGAAACAGACACATAGATTGATTAATTACTTGGTTAATTGATTGATTGATTGATTGGTTGATTGATTGATTGATTGATATGGGCAAATATCTACACAGACAGATAGTCTGTGGCGGACAGACTGAAAGGCAGGCAGACAGACAAATTATTTAATTATATGCCGGCTGATGAATAGAAAGCATAAGCCTCAGAACATTCATACAACGACAGATTAATCCAAATTAAACCTCAACTATCTGTGTAAATTTACTAGTTGTAATGTTATGCCCATAACAGTTTGCATCGGTTTAATCCCAAAAGCAGATTTCTGACGTCGCTGGCAACCTGCAGTGTTTACAGAGTAATGAAGGAAACTTTTGGGGTGAGTGTAACGGTGTAGTGATGTGTACATGGAGCTATTAAAAAACTATTAATGTGCCGTTATTATATCTGGGTGCTTAATGTAGCGGCAAGGTAACCGCCTACCGTAATTCCTGGGTGCATCTTGTGCCATAAGTTTACGGCAGGATGGAAGTCACACACACACACACACCCTGTTCTTCCCTTGATGGATAGCCTCGTCTATTACGTTATTCACAAAGCCCCGTCTATTCCTCTCCAGGCACTCTTCCATGACAGGTGCATGATGTGACACATTCTGTCATGAGGCACTTTTGTTGTTTGTTTGTTTGTGAGTGTGTGTGTGTGTGTGTGTGTGTGTGTGTGTGTGTGTGTGTGTGTGTGTGTGCTTTATTATAGATAGATTCATTCACTAATTTATTACTGATTCTATCACTGATTCATTCACTCGTTCAATACTGAATCATTCACTCATTCATTATTGATTCTTTCTCTCTTTCAGTATTGATTCATTGACTGATTCATTATTGATTCATTCACTAATTCATTATTGATTCTTTCTCTCTTTCAGTATTGATTCATTGACTGATTCATTATTGATTCATTGACTGGTTCATTATTGATTCATTCACTAATTCATTATTGATTCTTTCTCGCTTTCATTATTGATTCATTGATTGATTCATTACTGAATCATTCACTGATTCATTATTGGTACTTTCTCGCTTTTATTATTGATTCACTGACTGATTCATTCACTAATCCATTATTGACTCATTCAGTGATTCATTGTTGATTCTTTCATTAATTCATTACTGACTTATTTAATGATTCATTCATTGATTGTCATTACTGATTCATTCACTCTTTCATTAATGATTCGTTCACTAATTCATTACTGATTCATTCACTAATTTCTATAAAGAAAATATATTTACAAATTTTACCTTAACTGTATTTATAACTAGAGGTCATCAGGCTTATATAAAGCTAGTTTTATTGACCTTATGAATTTGTGTTTTAAATGACCCTCTGTTGATAATCCAGTTTATGAAACTTCATAAATACATCATTAACCTGATTGCTGGAATCTCTCTGTATGATGGCGCTACACGTTTGGACTTGTACGCTTCTTATGAGCATCACATGAGTCTACGTTCTGTTTTTCACCAGTGTGCAGGGTAAAGAATGATAGAATGACTTACAGTGAAGGCAGATGAGATAATAACTGATAAAGGAAGCCGCGATGTAACTGATCTGAGTGCTTGCTGCCACTGTGCTGTGAAAGTGGCACTTCTAGTGCGTTGGGACTCGACTCTTCACCCCTGGCAGGTTTTTAACGTCTCTGAGTAGCAAAAATGGAGCATTTCTGAAACTATTTGCATTTCAGTTTTTTTTTTTAATCCTGGAAAAACTCCAATTCCCTTAACAGCCGCTTGTCTGATTTGTATGCGCTTATGCACTGATGATCAGATGCATTTGAAATGATTTGTTTCAGTTGCATGACTTATAATAGCCAGAGGAAACAAAAGCAATTTTGAGAGCTTATACATCAGTGTATTAAAATAGATATGAAAGTATTTCTATTCAAGCTAACAAATTAGACTTGTTAACAGAATATTAATATACGCCCACACACACACATACATGCCTACAAACGTGCACGCACACACATGTACAGGTTCATGGTTAATCGTTGGCAAAAGTAGCAAACAGACATTTACAGTGTTTAGTGTTATATGTGTGTATTTGTGTTGCACCTACAAATGATGTTAAGTTTGGATTTAAACATGCATCCATCCATCCAGGGCGGGGTACATCCTGTACAATCGCAGTTAATCACAGGACTAACACTTAGAGACAGACAACCATTCACACACACATTCACTCCTACATACAATTTGGAGTAACACATTCACCTATGTACAATCACATGTGTTTGGAGGCGGGAGGAAACCAGAGTATCCTGGGAAAACCCGTGCAAGCATGCGGAGAACATGCAAACTCCACACAGAAACACCCTGGGAATCAGGAATCAAACCCATGACCTTCTGACTGTGAGGCAGGAGCGTTAACCGCTCTACCACCCTGCCGTTGATTTCAATATGTATTTCAAGTTGAAAACCTTTTTTATTGTAGAGTGTAGAGGGGTGAGAAGGGTAACAGAAACCACCGACTTTATTTAAGGAACTTAAAGGAAACACAGCTGTCTTCACAAGAAGAACATGTAACGCTCAGCAGAAAGCAGAAAGCTCAGGATTGAATCAAGGGATAGCCGAGCTGTGATTCAGCAACGATGACTTTCTTAAGCATCTGCTGTATGAGACACGTTCCAATACAAAAGCACACGAGTGCGCTTAGCGGGTAGCAGGCGATGCAGGGTCAGACATGACTCATTTACAGCATACGTTTCACCGAACAGCACAACAAACATCACACTGACTGAGAAGAACAGTTCGGTTATCAGCTTCGTTTACATTTCCATTTAAAGTGGCGATATCGTGGAGGATTATATCCTCCTCTATGCTAGTTGTTTATTGTCTCAGTTACTTCAGACACAAATCTTCCTTATTTTAATAAGCTGTCCAAAAACACCCATGTTACTTCTATTTACATAATCGGATGTGTTTTGGCTGCAAGTGAAGCTACAAGTGCCGGCAAGAACAATTAAAATGTAGTTAGCTAGCGAGTGACTGCTAACAAAGACACACAATATCAGCTATTGAAAGGAAGGACCATGCCTCCTGGAATGATGCAGAAGATGTAAAGAATACTATAGCATTTATTCGAGAGAATAACCGATAATCGGGTTTACTGATATTTTCCCTGATATTTAAGCCTTTTTTATTATCGGTTATCGGTTTTGTTATAATGGATCCATTGATATATGGCGCCATTTTGGGCCAAGGTTGCCGTTATGGCATCAGATTGTAGGGGAGACGCCTCGACAACAGCAATTGCAGGTAAAACAACTTGATTTACTTTAATTGATATACTTTGACATAATGCACAACCCTACAGCCTCATTGGTTTAATAGTGTACTCCCAACGATACCACGCTAAAGTTCCAAAGCTTTTGTTTTCATTCAGATGGTTTGGAATTTTTTTTAAGACTAAGAATTAGCTTTTATCCCGAGCGCCTTACAGACACCCCATTTTTCTTATCCAACTGAACGGTTAAGTGTTAAGGGCCTTGCTCAGGGGCCCAGCTGTGGCAGATGGCACTGAGAATTGAACCCATAACCTTCCAAACAGCAGTCCAATACCTTAACCACTGAGTTATCACTCATTTTATGGATTTAGACCCCTCTGTTTATATCGATGTAGAAATAAGAGTTGTTTTGTTTTTGTTTGCTGTGAGGGAGAGAAATGATGGCGTTTTATTATTAATAGTGTTATGAATAAAACGGTTTGTTCAGTTCAGTACTGCTGTTGTCATAATATCGGTTCCTCATATCGGTTATCGGTAACATAAACATGCAAATAATCGGTATCGGTATCGATTCTAGAAAAAAATCAATATCGGTCGATCTCTGATTTATGCTAAATGCTAGGATTTTATCAAACGTTAAGCAAAGCTTTAGCCGGGCATTTTTCCCTCTTATCCTTATTGCTGTCCACCCCAATCCCCCTCCCCCACGTCCACTTTGCAATTCGATTCGTTTCACTCATTTGAATCAAGTCTCTGTTTAGTTACGATGATGTCACCTCCTACATGACTCCGTGGTTTTGGTTATTCAACATTGTCAATCGCGTTAAGGTCGACAGGCGTATGTGAGATCCATGGCTCACATACGACAATGACTCAGATGACTCAGACGACAAGTGTACACAAAAAAAGGTGTGTATTTTTTCAGGAAAACGAAACAAAAAAATTAGCTATTTGTTGTATAACAAACACGAACGAAGGTGGGATCGTAGCCAACTTTAAAGAACGTCTTAAATTTTTTCACTAGTAACTGGATTACTCTTAAGAACCGTTAGGAGTTTTAGGATGATAACAATGATAAAGATGGCAGACGGCAGCTTTGACTCATCACATCCACTCCCTTTCTTACTTTCTCTCTTTTCATCTGTCTGTCAGCCCAGCGAGACGCTCAGAGAAGTTTTTAATCTTTTTTTTTTTAGAAGACAGCTTTCCACTCAAAGTCAGGCTTCTGTCATCATGTAATTATGATGACGTGTGTTAACAAAGGAGGTCTCGCTTTTTCACTGCTCTCGAATCGCACGTCAAAGCCATGCACACTGAGGCACAACAACGAGGTCTTGTTTTAATATATGTACACTCTATGGCAATACACATACACTATACCTGTTTTTAGAATGTCTCTTTATGCGGCGGCATTAAAAGTTCCATTCACTGGAACTAAGAGACCCAAACACTGTTCCAACATGACAATGTCCCTGTGCACAAAGCACCTGAATTTGTTCTGCATGTTATGGAGCGGAAGAACTGGAGTGTCCTGTACAGAACCTTGTCTCTGTCTCAACCTCACTGTACACCGACTGTACACCAGAAACTCCTCACTATTACAACATTAGGGTCTGATCTCACTAATACTATCGTATCTGATCTCGCTAATACTATCGTGTCTGATCTCACTAATACTATCGTGTCCGATCTCACTAATACTATCGTATCTGATCTCGCTAATACTATCGTGTCCGATCTCACTAATACTATCGTGTCTGATCTCATTAATACTATCGTGTCTAAATGAAAACATGCCCACAGTCACACTACACACTCTAGTGGAAAGTCTTTCCAGAGGTGTGGAGGTTATTATATTATATGAGGAAGAGTAAGACAACATCTGGAATAGGATGTTCAAAAAACGAATACGGATATGATGGTCAGATGCTCCAATACTTTTGTCCATAAAGTGTATATTTACGTATATATATAGAGTAAGGGGTCATATACAGTATAAGTGACCGAGAAGCATAAGGAATCCATTTAACCCTGCATAGATGCTCTTTCTGGTGGGCCACTTCATGTCGGTCTTACTCGAAGTCACGGTGGGAATCATTATACCTTTGAAGTGCGAGCGATCTTTCACACATCAAACACAGCGAGAGTTTGTATCAGGAGCAGCCCGAGCGTTTCCATTCAGAAGAGCTGAAATTGAGCAAGAGCCAAGCCGTCAATATAAACAACAAAAGAGAAGCGACAAAGCCGGCAAGGATATTTAGAGGAGATTCTGGACCTGAAGCCAGAGACTCATTGGCATGCAGCATGATGACAAGATAGATATTTATTTATTTAACCGGACGCCGCCGCTGTGACCGCTCGAACAAACAAATAAAGAATACTAAGCTACATATGCTTATCAGCAAGGTGGATGCCTCGAGGAAAGGTCTTTTGTGTTCGTTTAATTAAAGGAACATAAGGTAGGGTACACAGTAGGGTACACAGAAGGGTACACAGTAGGGTATACAGAAGGGTACACAGTAGGGTACACTGTAGGGTACACAGTAGGGTACACAGAAGGGTACACAGTAGGGTATACAGAAGGGTACACAGTAGGGTACACAGAAGGGTACACAGAAGGGTACACGTTAGGGTATACAGAAGTGTACAGAGTAGGGTATACAGAAGGGTACACAGTAGGGTACACAGACGGATACACAGTAGGGTAGACAGAAGGGTACACAGTAGGGTAGACAGAAGGGTACACAGTAGTGTACACAGTAGGGTATACAGAAGGGTACACAGTAGGGTACACAGACGGGAACACAGTAGGGTAGACAGTAGGGTGCACAGTAGGGTATACAGAAGGGTACACAGAAGGGTACACAGTAAGGTACACAGTAGGGTACACAGTAGGGTAGACAGTAGGGTACACAGTAGGGTACACAGTAGGGTAGACAGAAGAGTACACAGTAGGGTACACAGACGGGTACACAGTAGGGTAGACAGTAGGGTACACAGTAGGGTACACAGTAGGATACACAGACGGGTACACAGTAGAGTACACAGTAGGGTACACAGAAGGGTACACAGTAGTGTGTCTGAGGGTATTTATATTGTACCGCAGGGAGGAAAAGGGTCACTTGTATGTATTCTGTCTTTCAGTACAAAGCTTCATGTAAAATGCTAAACATTGACATCAGTTTATAATTAAGCTGCTTGGGGGTTCGCTGTATAAGGAAACTAATAAACATCTTTAATTCGAATTAAGTTCCTCTTGCCAAACAGAAGTAGATTATTACCACCTAAAGCACATGCTAAAATGTATTTACAGCTTATTCAACTTAATTCAATTTAATATTTATAGCGCTTTTAGCAATACAGTGCGGTTACAGATGATGTCCTGCCTACATACATTTATGTCCAAGCTTTTGAACAGTCCATAAATCTAGGGATGCACCAATAGCGACACTAACCCTAACCATATACTGTATATATATATATATATATATACATATATATTAAGATAGTTATAAGTAAGATTTGAAGATCTTGCAGACATTAAGATACTTTTGAGGGCATTGATCGTGACAGATTAGACGATGTTATGTCTATGTTGAAACTTATTACATAACTTTATAGAATATTGCTCCGATTCTTATTTCCTAAGCTCTGGTATGAAAAAAAGTAATTTCACTGTGCTAAATTGTACATGTGACAAATACACATAGTAGAACATAGTGTCAAGCACTAATTCAAACAAGCATTTGGGACCAGGGGTGTTTTTAAAACAGGATTTCTGGCAAAGTTAATAAACCTTAGCTAAGGCCATAGCTTAATCCATTTAAATTTGTTATAATGGTTTATAAAGTATCTTTCAGGTTATTTCTGAAAGTAGAGAACAAAAAAAAACAATCACACATTGCACCTTTAAGCCTGGCATTACAAGGCATTATGCATGCTGTGATGCTTAGAGGATTATGTAATAAACAGCAATTTAGAAATTTTTATATGATCTCCTTTTACCTCTAATGTTCCACACTTTTATGAACTTTGTATCCATTGCAGTTATCGAATAATTCCTAAACTATAATAACCAAATAACAATCAGGGGCTTTAAGAAATTGGATATGGTTATGCTGTGCTAATCTTTTTTATTGTACTTTGGGGAAATTGGGTAATTTTCGCATATCCCACCTTATTACGAAGCTGTGGTCAGGCCAGCTGGAGTGTGTGGCACCCCTGGAGCAAGTCTTGTTTAGGGCCTTGCTCAAGGGCCCAATAATAATAACTTGCCAGTGGGGACGTATGGAGTGAAGGAGCCCCAACTCACAACTTAAAGGATCTGCTGCGAACATCTTGGTACCAGATACCACATACACACATTCAGGGGTCTAGTGGAGTCCATGCCTCGAAGGGTCAGGTAAAGCAGGACCACCACAATATTATTGTAACAGAATATTAGGAAGATGGTCATAATGTTATGCTTGATCGGTGTATATCTTAGACGGCAGGACATTAGAGAAAAACTGATTCATTCTGACTGCTTTCTTTCCGTAGAATAAGGAGCAAATATTAAACCATCCTCTCTAGGTCCTTTTTTTAAGCACAGTTTAAGATTAACTATGGTCTGTGTGTAGGTTTTTATTTCTGGATAAAGGGCTTGTGAAAGTATAATTCGTTTTCTTTGATCTAAGTTCAATCCTCACCGACACGCCATTCCGTCTGTTCAAACTCTGTGTTTAAAAATAATCTATATTAGTGCTTTTGCCCTTAGCAAGACTCACAAGTGTTCCCCCTTTTTTTTTATACTGTGAGATAATAATCACCATGATGGAGCCATTTCTACAATGCACTTTTACAAAGCCACTCAGACATGATTGCCTTTTTGTTATATGATATGAAGGCACACGGTTGATAATCTGTTCATCCTCCAGCATGGATTTATCTACTATATACTCCAAAGTTTGTGGACACCTCACTAACACAACCTTCAAAAACTGGTCGTTTTTTTTCTTTCAAAAAAATCTTTTACGATGAACAAATACACTTTCCAAATACTTTATTTTTTGTTCATTTTTCTAGCTTGGGGGTTTGAATTTAGCGGTAATGTATTATGTGTTACCGGCCGGAGCAGCCCATTTAAGACGGTAGCGGACGTAGGTAAGACATGTGACCGGAGCAGCCCCTTTAAGACGGTAGCGGACGTAGGTAAGACATGTGACCGGAGTATATTTTTGTATAAAATATTTCCAAAAGTGTGAGGGGTGTACTTATTTTTGTGAGATACTGCATATTAGATATATGAGATATTCAGTCAGAAACGATGCTTTACAGCTCATTATTTTTGCTCACATACAGGCTGGTTTGAGTGTTTCATAAACTTTCAGAGTCTCCATAGTTTAGTATGGTGCGAAAAACAAAAAACATTATGTGAGCTACAGTTGTAGTGGCATAGATGTTAAATTGATGATGTTTTTTGCATCATGATGCTCCCACATGATTGGAAGATTAAATAAATGTATAAACAAGCAGATTTTCCTATAACAGTAGGATATAGGTTATGACAATTACATCAAAACAGGACGTGATTTTGTCCACAGTTAAAATGTTTGACTGTGTGATGTATGTTTCTCTCATCTCCTAGATAATCGATATTTAACCTTGTCCAAAGTTTAATACTGTATTTTTTCTGTCTCCGCAGAGATTCGGGAAGCATTTAAGGTGTTTGATCGTGATGGGAACGGCTTCATCTCGAAGCAGGAGCTGGGCATGGCTATGCGCTCTTTGGGCTACATGCCCAACGAGGTGGAGCTGGAGGTCATCATCCAGAGGCTGGATATGGACGGTAAAGGAGACCAGACACAGGACCAAACTTTCTACTACACTCAATTAATTCACATTCCATTTTAAACAGCTAAATACACCAAAATAAAAAAGAACTGGTCAGAAACCTGACGCGAGTAAATCAGTTGTCTGTATCTAGTGTATATGGGAAAGCTATATGGCAGCTCAGTGGTGAAGGTGTTAGCCTGCTGCTCTGAAGACCAGGGTTCAATTCCCAGCACTGCCAAGCTACCACTGTTGGGCCCCTAAGCAAGGCCCTTAACCCTCAAATGCTTGGTTGCAAGTCGCTATGGCTAAGAGCGTCCGCCAAATAATCCCAAAGCATTTTAACATCAGTTTGCCCAGCCTGCCTTGTTCATGCCTCGATGAATCGATCTGTGCAAAATAAAACATCTTTTGCTCAGACAGTAGTGTAAAAAGTGTTGTTATAATGCCGACATGATGCATCACCTCACACTGTCACAAGATATCAAGTAAATAAAAAATTTAAGATAGAAGTCACACCCGACTGACATGTCAACAGCAAAATAGATAAAAATAAAAATGTATTTCCCCAGAATGCACCACGGCCTAAAAATATGGCCACAAAAGACTACAGTATATACCCTAACCCTTACGCTTACACTATATATACAAAAGTTGGCATTTCTGTCTCACTCCTCCTCCAATAATAGCCTCCAGACATCTGGAAAGACTTTCCACTAAAGCAGGGGTGTAACATTCACAGTCAATAAAGAGATTAGGATCCTTTTGCAGTGCCATTTATTGTGCACAAACGTGATTTATGAGAACAATAACAAACAGTGTGACTTGAGCAGCAAGTGCAGGGAGGTGCAGG
>JAOUQX010100265.1:0-10211 GCA_028566295.1 Liobagrus marginatus
CAAACTTTACAATGGTAGTGGAGTTGGAAGTGGCCAAACAGTCGTGTGTGTACAGTGTGTACAGCAGGGGACTCAGAGCGCAGCCTTGGGGAGCGCCAGTGCTGAGAGTGAGGGTAAGTGAGTTGTGTTTTCCCACCCGTACTGTTTGTGGTCTGTCCATAAAGAAGTCAGAGATCCAGCAACAAAGCGATGTGCCAAGTCCCACAACCTCCATCTTGGAAGTGAGTATGGAGGGGATTATGGTGTTGAAAGCAGAGCTGTAATCCACAAACATCATTAGACCCAGAAAGAGCGATGGTACAACAGTCACTAATTAGTAGCCTAGTGTTCATCTCCAATATGAAACTTAACACAATCACCAGCAAAGTGAAAGTGGGAAACAAACAGAGTTCTGAGAGACGAGCATCGAGATCAGACTAGCGTAAATTTTCATCCGTCACATGAACTCCATCAGACGACCAGAAAAGCCACTGCTCCTCCTGTCAGAGGCACACACAGCTCATTAGTACCAATTATCTGAGAAACTCATTAACACTTGCAGACGTGAAGAAAAATGCTTCTTCTGTCCTCCGTTTCACAATCGATTCCATCTGCAACTCCTCTTTCATTCAACTACACTCGTAAGGTCGTTTAACCTCTCTCTCTCTCTCTCTCTCTCTCTCTCTCTCTCTCTCCATTTCAGTCGGTTGCTTGCGTCGATGTTATTAATTAACGTCTTGAGGCATGTCATTAGGTTTGGCGGTATGGATCCGTTCTGGGCGGACTCCCGCGCCCGTCCGAGCACCGCAGGACCGGGGCAGGAGAGCGGCGAGTCGACCCCCCCGGGGTGCGGAACGGATCCGTCTGTGCGCACGGGTGTGCGCGGCTGCTGGTGCTTGGTGTGTGGCTGCCTGAGGCGTAGGGGACGGAGGTGGGTTGCTTGAGCGTGCGATTGCGATCGAGTGGGGCCGGCGTTGGCTTTTTGAAGGGGCGCGGTGATTGATGCCGGTGTCGGCGCACCTGGATCAGCTGGCGCGCGCAACTGACGCAACCGCCTGAACTACCGCGATAGCTCCATTTTTTTCTTAATTCTCTCTTAAAGACATTCTGTAACATGTCACAGCTCAACAGTGTTCTCAGCTGTGCTAGATGTGCTCCGGCAGCATACAAGACCCGTGATGCAGGCTGCTTGAAATCAAAGTCCTTTTATTGAAGCTATGATACATGAAACTTAAAGCACGCTGAACCGGAACGAAAGTTACACACATTTAATAACCTGCACTGAGCTAAGCTCAGTCGCTTCCTTTGAAAGCAAACATAATCAAAACACAAATAGATGACAGGTGCGCATGTTTAACTTAAACAGATCATATGACATGAAAACACAACCGCCCGCCCCATGGTCCTAGTGTCCCTCGGGTGGCCTTCCCGGCCGACGTCCTCTGAACGTAACACTCAGAGTGAGTGTCACACATTCTTTTCTCCATCTCATCCGCTTCCCCTTCTTAATCTCCTTCTCTTGCATTCTCCTCCTTCTTGTTTGTTTGTTTCTCTCTCCTTCTCCGTCTCAGAATGCACAGTCTAGTGGTTCTTGACTCGTGTATTAAATGCAGATAATTTATCGTGGGTCACGTTTTTATGATGAAGAAATAACTCGGGGTTCCTCAGGGGCACATGTCAGATCCTTTCATATTGTTCTATCAGTTCCACCCATTTGTTCTACGTTTGAAATAAAAAAGAGTTTCTACGCAGTCTGTTTACATAGTTTTTTTTTCATTTAATCAGTTCTGCTTTATTGAATTTAATTATTTTGAAATGATTAACTTCAGCTCCAGCTTAGGTAATACGATGCTACACGTGCTACACATGCCAAATCCCGCGCTCTCTCCCTCCTCACACCCGGGGGCAAATCCACCAGGAGGACAGGGGAGGAGGAGGAAACTACACCTTGTACAAGCATTTAACTCTTATAAATAATTCAAATAAAACACCTCACACAAATGCCAGTAAAGGCTGCTTTAAATCAAATGATCCCAAAGGGATGTGTGGCTTCACAAAGCTGAACTATCATCTTAATGTGATGTGATATTATTTTTCTCCTCTATCAGTGTAGTTAAGGTAAAATAAGTATAAATTGCAAATTAAATAAATTTTACAAATAAATTGTAAAAATATGCATTGTTTACACGCTGAAGCTGTGTGTATTTAATTCTCCGCGGTATAAATAGGAGCTGTGGGATTGTGTGAGAGGTACACACACACCGATGCTTATGCTGTTGTTGATTATTGTAAATAATTAAAATAGAACATCTCATTTATTCAGTAGATGTCAAATAAACAAAGAAACTGTTCTCTCACAGTGAGCAAACGCTAACATGTGGAAGTATCTAAGTATACAAGCGTAACATCGCCGGAGCGCTCACCGGAGTTCTAGACTACTTCCAGGTTCACGCCGCGTCATTCCGGTTGAAGTCGTTCTCTGCTGTTTTGCTTCAGGGTGGTTGGATACAAAAGATGCTACACTTGCGAAGTATTGTTTGCCGACATACCGTGCGTTTTTCCTGTTATGGACTTCTTGGACTTTACCACGTTGAGTTAAGTCAAGCTTTATTTTCACGTTGTTGTTTTGTTACGTTAACCACGCTATCACGAACTCTTTAACTTATTCACATTAGCGTTGATTTAACTCCAGCTCCACGTTATACTGCGTGTTATCTGAGTCACATTATTCTAGCAAAGCTCCTGCGTTTGGATCCTATTTCCTCGTGCCTGTGTCCACGTTACAGAATACTTCACCGACTTTATGGATCCAGCGGGGGTGCCCGATTATCACGCGGCTCTCATGTCAGTGACTGAAGTTGTCCAGGTATTGCAAAACCGGGTTGCAGAATTGTCTGCCATGCCTAGACAAGCCCCAGTGCAGCCTGCTCCAGTAACTGCCCCGCTGCCAAGATTGGCGAGCCCCGTCGCCCGGGACAAGTTTGACGGTTCTCCTGAGGAGTGCGCTGGCTTCCTGGGGCAGTACGATATTTACTTCTCGGGCCAGCCCGAGTGTTTTGCGCAAGACAGCACCAAGTGCGCCATCCTCATGTCCCTGTTCTCTGGGAGAGCAAGGCAGTGGGCCGTCGCGGTTTGGGAAGCCGACCAGGTGGTGCGTCGGGACTATAGGTATTTCACCCAGCTCATCTGGGATGTCTTTCCTTATCCTGGGGGAGGGAAGGATGCTGCCACCCATCTGCTCCAGCTTTGGCAGGGATCCCGCCCCGCCTCAGACTATGCCATAGAATTCAGCACCCTAGCAGCACAAAGCGGGTTCGGGGATGTGGCAATAAAGCACCTGCTTTGCGCTAGCCTGAACGCCCGCCTGCAGATGGAACTGGTAGTGAAAGGGGACTATTCCCTGGATTATTCCCAGTTTCTGACGCTAGCCATCAAAGCAGACAACCTCCTCCGGTCCAAGCCCGCCCGTCCAGTAGACTAGGCCTCCGGGGTATCTGTCCGCAAGCCACGGCCCCTCAGTCACGAGCCCATGCAAATGGGGCGAGCTCGCCTCACGGTGGCAGAACGGCTCCGACGCCAGCAGGAGAACCTGTGCTTTTACTGTGGCAAGGTGGGCCACCGTTTTGCCTCATGCCCCACCAAGGACCCCGGCCCCAGTAGGGTGAGTCGTCAGCCTGAGGCCTCGCCTCTCAATTTCCAGCTATCCCTTCCTCTGACCTTGAACGTTTCTAATCATGTTTCTCATGTTTCAGCGTTAGTGGACTCAGGAGCGGCGACTAATATCATTCAGTTTATTGGTCACATGCACATCATACAGCATGATTATGTATACGTAATTATCATGCACAGACATTTCTTTTTTGTCTACTACTACTTTCTTAATATATACAGCAGATATGTAGCAAGACCTTCTCTCCCCCCTCCCCCTCTTACAGCAAACGAACAGTTAGTCACAAAAGAATTTCATTCTATGTTGTATCGCACAATGTATTTGTGACCAATAAACTTGAAACTTGACCCCAACCTGGTGCAACACCAGGGAATCTCCAGATTCCCACGGTGAGGTGTGAACCCCCCATCTCGGTCACTGCCGTGGATGATGGCCCTATAGGCGAGGGGCGCATAACCCAGCAATTCCCTTCCAGGTTACAGTGGGCCTCCTCCACACCAAGAGACTTTCATTTCATGTACTCCCCTCTCCTTGTAACCCAATTATCTTGGGGTACCCCTGGCTAGTCGCCCACGACCCCCACATCTCTTGGAGCAATAAGGAACTGTGGTCCACCCACTGTCACTATCATGCTCTACAGTCGTTCCCTCAGGTCCCCATCTGAAACACCCACCTTGCACCTGCTACCCCACCACTACCTAAGAATGTCCCCGTGATTTATGCCGATCTCGCTGGAGGGGAGATTGCCCCCACATCGCCCGTGGGATTGTGCCATCGACCTCCTCCCGAATGCCACACCCCCAAGTGCTGTGTATACCGCCTCTCGCTCCCAGAGACCCAGGCCATGGAGGAGTACATAGAGGAGGCACTCTCTAGGAGTTTTATTTGGATTCTTTTTCGTGGCCAATAAGGAGGGGGTAATGCTCATCACCAGGGGGCATTACAAGTACTGGGTGAAGCCCTATGGATTAGCCAACACCCTTTCCGTGTTCCAGGCATTTATAATTGAGATTTTCCGGGACCTTCTTCACCGCTTCGTTATCACTTATATAGACAATATCCTGGTTTATTCATGCACCGAGGAAGAGCCTATGGGGCACTTCTGCACCGTCCTAAGCCGCCTCCACCAGCACCGCCTGTATGTAAAAACAGAGAAATGTGAATTTCATGTGACTTCCACCAAGTTCCTTGGATACCACATCAGTCACGCGGGGGTACAAATGGACATGAGCAAGGTGCGAGCCATTTTGGATTGGCCCCGGCCAGAGACCATTCGGGAGCTGCAGTGGTTTTTAGGCTTTGCCATTTTTACCGCCACTTTATTTGTAACTACAGTACTGTGGCAGCTCCCATCACCTCCCTGTTGAGGTGTAAGCCAAAAAGACTGGTATGGTTGGAAGCGGCCCAGGCCGCGTTTGAGTGGCTGAAGTCCAGGTTAACTACGGCCCCCGGTCTGCGGCACCCGGACCCCAGCCTCCCTTTTGTCGTCGAAGTGGACGCCTCAGACCGGGGCATCAGGGCAGTGCTTTCGCAGCGCCACGGTATGCCTGCCAAGTTGCACCCCTATGCTTTTTTCTCCCGTAAGCTTACCCCGGCCAAAACCAATTACGACATCGGCAACAAGGAGCTACTCTCCATCAAGGCCGCCTTGGAGGAATGGAGGCATTGGCTTGAGGGGGCCCCTCACCCGTTCCAGGTGGTGACTGACCACAAGAACCTCGAGTACATTAAGGATGCTAAGAGACTGAATACCCGTAAAGCTCGTTGGGCCCTGTTCTTTATACGCTTTAACTTTTCCGTCATGTTCACGTCCAGGGTCCAAAAACAGTAAAGCTGATGCCCTATCTTGCCTCCATGACTCCGTGGACTCGCCATCCGAATCATGTCCTATCCTCACCTCCTCCGTGGTGATCGCCCCATTCAGTGGGACATCATGGATGAGATCAGACAGGCCCAGCAGCAGGAGCCGGTTCCCCCGGCCTGCCCTGCCGGAAAGACTTATGTGCCCGCCAATCTCCGGACCCGTTTCATGAGTTGGGTCCACACGGCAACCAGCTCGGGACACCCGGGCGTTAACCACACCACGACCCTTCTCCGGAATGCCTGCCTACAAGATGCTGAGGCCTATATGTTCGCCTGCCACTCCTGCGCTCAAGCATGAACCCCATGCCAGCGGCCCGCCAGGTTGCTGGAACCCCTGCCGGTTCCTCCCAACGCCACTGGTCACATCTCACGGTCGACTTTGTCACCGACCTTCCAAGGGGTTCATGGCGGTCATGGTGATCGTGGACCGCTTCTCGAAGGCGTGTCACCTAGTGCCTCTCAAGGGTCTCCCACGGCCATGGAGACCTCCCAGACGCTCTTCGACCACGTCTTCAGAACCTATGGGGTCCCTGAGGATATTGTCTCCAACCAAGGCCCACAATTTACCTCTTGGATGTGGAGAGCCTTCTACAAGCAGCTGAATATCACCGTCAGCCTCACCTCTGGCTTCCACCCCCAAGCGAATGGCCAGGTTGAGAGATTGAATCAGGAGTTGGGGAGGTACTTGTGTTCCTGCTGCTCCCGGGACCTGGCGCGGTGGTGCACCTTCTTACCCTGGGCCGAGAATGCCCAGAACTCGCTCACCCACTCATCCACTCGCCTGACCCCGTTCCAGTGTGTTCTGGGGTTTCAACCCCCTCTGTTTCCCTGTTTGGGAGAGCCGGCTGAAGTGCCTGCCATAGAGGGATAATGTGGCTCTACCCTGCCTGGCCACCAGAGGGGCACATTAAGACTTTCTTTTCAGAGATCATATGTGTTGTATTGAATCCTATGGCATCACATGAAACATATTGTATCACGGTGCGTCAAATCATTTCGTATTGCACTGTAATGATTCACATACACAGCCCGTTCAAAAAAAGGCACACACTCTAATATTTCGTTGGATCGCCTTTAACTATGATTACGACACGCATTCACCATGTCATCGTTTCGTTAAGCGTCTGCAATGTTGGAACATTTTTTCCCGGTCAGAGCTGCATTCATTTCTTGTTTAAAGATCTTGTATTGATGAAGGGTGAGTTGGACCACTGAGCAAAGTATTGTAGTTTATTGAAGCCTGTGTATCATATCAAATCATATCAAATTGCTTGAACCATATTGCAGTGTAACGAATTGTATGTGTCATAGTAAGTCATTGAATTGTCATTAAATCATGGTTTATGGAGTGTATCATATTGAATCATATTGAATTACATGTATCACTGTTATTGTAGAGTATTGAATCGTTTGTATCATATCAAATTGTAACTAATTGTATTATATACAATATATGGCACCGTAGTGTATCAAATTGTGTTAAACCATATCTTGTTCATATCAGATTGTACTGTAGTTTATCGAATCGTATTGAATCGGATGGTATTGGATTGTATCTAATCATGTGTATCATCTGGTATGAAAGGGTGTGAAATTGTATTGAATCGTATTGTAGTGTATTAACTATAATGCCTCACTTAATATTATATGAATATCAAATTACATAAAACTGTATCGTATCATACGGTACATAGAGCAACTATTAGATCCACAATATTTCTGATACTGAGCTGGAAAGAATTGTAATAGTCTGTGGGTTTGATGAACCTGCTGCCAGTGGTGTGTTGTGCTGGAAAAAGTCCTCATTGCTCACAATGGCAGAAAACCTATCTGGGTTATTCCAAGCAGAAAGAGCCATTTGGAAAAGACCGGAATAAATCAGAAGTGTGCCTGCTGAATTAAATACTGCTGAGTATTAAAGAAAGACATTTGCAGAAATGAATTCTGTTTGAGAGAGTTGAGCTAAGAAACAAGCTGCTTCTGGAGTAATCCAGCAATGGGAGAGATGTTTCAGGCTGAGGAGGTAATCTCAAAATCACTCGTAGTGGGCCGTTCCACTCGGTCTGTTGTGTAAGAGTCATTGAAACATCAGTCACGCTAAACAAAGTCGCGTAAGGGCGAGATTGAAACACAGCCTGCCTTGTTTTTCATCACCAGCAGCAGGTCAGAAAGTTTACGATTAAGAATTGTTTAAGAAAATAAAACCAAATTCTGCTGGGCTTGAATTCACACAGAAAACATTATGGATCTGAATATTTACTGAAACTGCTGTAATGGGATGTGTGAGTGGAATAAAAATAGGTTAAAGTGTAAGTGTGTACGTGTGCATTTGTGTGTCTGTCTGTGTGTGTGTGTGTGTGTGTGTAAAGAGCCACGACATTTGGTGTTTAGGGTCCTTGGAACGACGTCCTTCTTGGCTTCGATTCTGCCCGCCAGAAGTTAGCACCTGGGAGTCTGGGGCACATGCTTATTGACCACACTCCACCAAGCCACAACTGGCAATGCTAATGGCTGCTAAATGAGTGCTTATGCAGTGTGTCCTAAACTTAGCCATGCATAAGGCCTCTTCTTGTTGCACTCTGTTCACTTTTACCCCCGAGAAATCACTCTTTCAACACACAAATAAATAACCTATTGTTCATCAGTATGAAACAAGTAGTGTGTCATCGCCAAGCAGGCACAATAATGGCCATTTATTTTCCCCGCGTTAAAAATCGCTGCCGCTTTTATCTGCTCGGAATTCGGCCCACGTTTGGTGTAAATGCAGCGAGTTTTGGACAGAAACCACCACTCAGTTTAGGAAATTAGAGACAAACTACATCAAATTTATGCAAATTCTTCAGGACAGCAGGAGATCGGCTACTCCAGTTAGCTTTTATTGCATACTCATTAATTATTAGCACATTGCTATAAACATTATTATCAGTGTTTCTAAGCAGTGCTTCATGCACCAAGGACTTAATAAACCTGGACAAAACTGAATAAAACAAAACAGCCTGCCTTAAATTCATTTTTTGGGGTTTATCTTTGTCAAGCTTTTCTTGCCATGTGTGTTAAAGTCTCACTCATTGTTTTTGACTTGTATCTGCAGTTTGTTTTTATTTTTTTCAATGACTGTATATTTAAAAACTATTGCTAATACTACAACTAGGTAACAATGATATGCATGAGATGTGGTAGTCCCAGTAGTATGTATTTGCAGTGTGGTTTTGCAGTGATGTTAACCGTGTGACAACAGAACATGCTTTCGCTTGTATTCTACACCAGGAATCTGAGAGGATTCTGCGATGGCCTAAACTCCACTAATCCTCTTCCATGCACAGATTGTTTATATGTAATTAGGGTTAGGGTTACCGTGCAGAAACCACTGTAAGTTCCAGGAAGGAAACGATGTTATGTTATCAGGCATCATGTAATCTGTCCTTGGAGAATAACCCATTACACCATAACTTAGCTTCCAAAGATCAATTTGAAAGTAATTCAGGCTCTGGGGCAGTGGTTTACATCTGGAGCGCTATCCCTGAATGTCAAAAGACGTTTAAGGCAGAAATACACTGACCAGGCAACTGTTGATTTGATGCCTGAATTAATAACCTGATGGTCTAATAAATTCCATTTTATGACACAGTCAGCACTAGCAATAAAGTCTTTTAAAACATTATGGAAGAAATTCGGATGTTAATGACGGCTATCCGGCAGTGGCTAATAGCTAATCCCAATTACACTATAAAATTGCTTCCAGAAAGTGTTTGCCAAGTATTTCAGGTCTTGTGACACTTAAAAAATAGTTAACATGGAATCGATAGTTCTGATTAGAGGTTGTCTAGTCAGAAAAAAAGTCCAGTGTCCAGGCGATTGGTGATTTTCGAATTTGCTTTAAATGATAAAATTATAGCCAGATGGTTTAACAGTTGGCAGTGTTGATCCACTCTGTATCAGTGAGAACATTTTATATCAGTTCAGCAACTAAGGATAGAAATGCAGCAGTGAAGTGGAAATCCAGCAGTGGCGTTTGGCTCTGGCTATTATGCAGTATCTTTGCTTTCAATGATTCAGAATGCTAGTCTAGTTTTATGAACAAGGACCTATTGGTTGTTTGCTGTCAAGAGATGTTGTAGTCAGAAATACAGTGACCTGGCAGTGTTTGTTTTCTCAAATGTGTTAATTAGTATTGTAATCAAGGACCAGATGTGTAAACAGGTTGCATTGATAACATGCTCTGCACTAGCAAAAAAGTTTTATATAAAGTCAGGGATGAAGGTCACACATCAAGAAGCAGCAGGAGAAAAGATTCATTTTATTCTGGAACACCAACAGACAGTGAAATTTCAGCAGTAAAAAGGACTAAAGTCAGACAAGGGTTGTCTCTGCTCATGAAGTATAACACAACCTTATATTAATACCACATAATTACTGATGTTTACACAGAAAATGCACATGGATTAAATATGTCAGAACTGCACAATCAAATCTCGCACAATATTCTCATTTTAACCGCAAACTAAAAAATACAAAAAGCACTGTAATAGTGTTTCATAATGTCATCTGTTCCACTATTCAATGATGCCCCTCTTTACACTAGCCACTTTACTGTGCTAAATTAATGTTGCTAATATAATGTGTATACACACACACAGACACACACACACACACACACACACACACACACACACACACACACACACACACACACACACAC
>JAOUQX010100280.1:0-10211 GCA_028566295.1 Liobagrus marginatus
CTGTTAGTGGGTGGGATATGTTACTGTTAGTGGGTGGGATATGTTACTGTTAGTGGGTGGGATATGTTACTGTTAGCTGGTGGGATTGTTTTGGAAATCTACATATTTAATAGATAAATCACCTTAGGGAAAGATGGAGATGTTAGTCAAATAGAAATACAATTTATTAGTATTGTCGGCAATAAAGGGATCATCATAATGCACACCTTAAAACAGCGTTATATGAATCCCAATCCCTCTCTGTCTCTGGACGCTTTGTATCATAACATTCAACCTGTGTGAGGGCAAAGGTGGAAGGTAGTCTCATCTATAAAACAGATTCTACTCACTCTGTCCTTCTGCTGACTTCACTCATCAGCTCCTTTGTTTCCTCCTCCTCATAGCCAACAGACATCATTTAATCAAGTCTGTTTCAAACTCCCCTACACTGTCTGCCTGATCTCATTCACTCTCCTGCACTCCTAACATCATACATAAGGATAGCTTCATTTGTTCAATTTATTAATACTTCATTTTACATTTACTCATTGAATGAAATTCCCATTAAAGGATATATTATTGTTAGTGGGTGGGATATATTTCTGTTAGTGGGTGGGATATATTACTGTTAGTGTGTGGGATATGTTACTGTTACAGGTTGGGATATATTATTGTTAATGGATGGGATATATTTATGTTAGCGGGTGTGATATATTACTGTTAGTGGGTGGGCTATAATACTGTCAGTGGGTGGAATATATTCCTATTAGTGGGTGGGATATGTTACTGTTAGCAGTTAGAATACGTTACTGTTAGTGGGTGGAATATCTTACGATTAGTGGGTGGAATACATTGCTGTTAGCGGATGGAAGTGAAGTCATACATATGAACTGCATTGAACATACACATGAATATGGACCAGACTCAAAGTCGAGGCCATGTGTCAAAAGGAGGGATGGGTACTGAAGTATGAAAACACTGTCAAAAGGTTTCTTAAGTACTCCTTCCCTTACTTTTTGGATCTGTGCATCTGGATTATTATGGGTTAAAGCACTCCCCATTGTGTTGATGCACATGTGAACATGAGTAAGAGCTAGAACTAATATGAGTCCATTTGAAATTATTTTTGGCAAGCCAATGAACACAGGTGTTCCCTTCGTACACACCCTTGGTAAAACAGACCTACGATCAGTGAATGTGAGGATGAAATATTGAACAATTGCATAAACTAGTCTTCGGTGTTATCTGACATTCACAAACAGGTGAAAGATGCACTGCCTAAGTCAAACCATGATGCGCTACATGACTTAAAACCTGGCTCTGTGGATTGTGGTGACGAGCTTCAAGAGGAAGAGCTCGAAGGCCAAGCGCTGGCTGGGATTGTTCCAGATCCTGCTTACCATGCCCACTGCTGTAAAGGTCTCCGAGAGAGCAACGTAGATTCACGCCAGCCACTGCTGTAAACAAACAAGTGCCAGTACCGAGTCAGGACTCAGGAAGTGATTCAGCTGAGACACCCACAAACGCAGAGCATGATGCTATGGCAGCTAATCTGCAGTGAAATTCACCAAGAAGCAGCTGTACACCTTCACCTTCCCCTGGAAGAAATTCTACACTGTCAGAGCCAGAACACAGAAGACTGACACAGAACAATTTGGGTAAGACCACTGTTTCCCCCCGAACCTAGCGATTATCCATACGAGTGACCTGTTTGGGACGGCGCTCTGTTGAGGTGGGAGTAGTGCGCCAATGGGTGTACTTAACACCTGCACTCCGAGCACCAATAAGCGTCAAGAAGTGTAAAGCATCACCCATGTGGGTCATCGCTAGAATCAGTTAAACTCATGGACTATAAGGAAAAGGTAGGACCTGATGTTATTTTGGAACTTAAACAGGGTCTTAAAAATGGTGCTGTATTAACATTTTTGTTGCTTTTTAATAGTTTGACCTAAAAGTCAAATAGGAGGGAATTTAATGGTGAATTATAATATAGTCATCAAGATTCTTAATTAAATCTTTTAATAAATATCATTGCTTGTCGTTTTATAAGTTAAGATTAACAAAGTTCATATGCAAGTTAGGTTAAAGAACAAGATGTTCTGTGTGTGTGTGTTTGCCCTTGGAGTGTTGGGGCATCTTATCAACAAGGATTAGCCTGAATTAATGATGTCTTGGTGGCAGTCTGGCCCTGAACGGCCAACAGATGTTGAACACACACTCCCACCATTCAGAGAGCCAATCAACAGCAAACTTGAACTCATACTGTGATTAGATAGTATGACTTAGCGGGTTTAAAACATGGATGCTAGAGGAAGGGAGGAAGGAATGGGGGATGGGCACCTCTCCTCTCTGCAGCCCCTTCGACTGCGAACAGAAGATGTTGTTACTATAGCAAATACAACTTTATTTCTTTGTTCAATAATCCTGCCTGCCTTGGTCATTGTTTTGTGCTCTAACAGGTAAATTGCCACGACAAATTTAAAAGTATTTTAATAAGTATTTTTTCTTTACCTAGTCTGCTTTCTATTTCCATAGAAAAGTTACCAAAATTAGAAAAAATGTACTTTGTTTTGAAACAAATCTGTCTGTCTTAAAAGTAAAGGGTGGCATCAAACTTATTTAGGCTTTCTGATATGCTCCAAGCTTATAGGGGTCAATGTAAAGCCGTTGTTTAGTTTCAAAACAAAACAAAACAAAACAAAACAAAACAAAACAAAACAAAGCAAAACAAAGCAAAACAAAACAAAGCAAAAGAAAAGAAAAGAAAAGAAAACAAAACAAAAAACAGAGGCCTTACATGAAAAGTTTTCTTAATAATACTTGATTTGTTCATACTGATAAGGGGTAAAGGAAAAAATTTGATCATGTTTGAGCAATCCCAAAATTTACATATATAAAAAGCTGTAATTGCGTAAAATAAACAATGTGAGTGATGTAAGTGTGTAAGAGAATAATGTCAGAAATCAGCTTCAAGAATACTTTATAGAATAAGTGGAAAACAGTTAATTTTTTTGGAAATGTTTCATTTTTCTTTTCCTATTCTGACTTTTTTAAGTTAATTTTACTTATCTTGTTGTTTTGTCCAGCTCTGTTTCATTTATTTTTTAGATTATACTTATAATTACAGTTATAGCTCATACAAATGGATAGTACTTTATTTATATTTAATTCCAGAATTGATACATGAAATCATGCAACACAAAAAAAGAAGAAGCTTGTATTGGAAAAACATTGAATTACAAATAACATTATAGTGGCCAAATATCTGCACTACAGAGATCCTTGAGTAGTAGTAGTGAGAAGCAGTAGTAAAGAGATTATTCTTTGTAAACAAAGCCTGTTGAAGGGTACTGGGTTAGTGTTGACAACTTAAGGGAATTGCCCTTTTTAGACCCCGTTAGTGGCTTTATTTATTAAAAAATAAATAAGTTACACAGCACGAGAGAGCCAAAGCAGAGCAGCGTTGTTTTCCTTTATGTCTCTTCCTAAAACTAATTAAGGCTACATTTTTATTTTGCCTGCATTCTTGATATAATTAATAATAATAATAGCAGTATAGTAATACTTTGTAAATATTTGTGGCGGTGTTGCCAAATATCAGATTTAGCTAAATGATCTGAAATGGCTAATAAACTTAAAAACTAGACAAAATAATGCTATTAAAAAAGGATACGCCCCTCACAGAGACTCAGAAAAGTAATCAAGTGTAAAATGGCTTTGAAAGAAAAAATGCACCCACTCCCACACATTCTCTCTTGCTCGTTTTCTCTCTCTCTGTCTCTCACGCACGCACACACACCCCCCCCCCACACACACACCAAATGGTCAAAACACTAATACACTGATGCATTTGGACCTTCTATGTCACAGGAAAAAAAAACCCCAAGAAGAATAAAGAAGTGCTTGCCATAGTTTATTCAGATCTGTACAGAATGCGTGATACAAAAAGAATAACAAAGAATTTTATGTAAAACAATGAAACAACAGGGGTCAATACAATGGAACGCAAAACAAGTGTTGCTCATCAAAAAGTGTGATTAAAAAACAACAGTGTTTTTGCTTACAACTAGACTGATGCAACTAAAACACAGGCTGGATGGGTGGGGGCTTTGGGTGGAGGTTCAGTTGCACCACTTTGTCCTGGGTAGTTAGGATCCTTGAAGCGCCTTTTTTATGTTTGTAACACCGTCACATACAAGATGGTGTAAATGATCACAAAAATGATTCCAATGACCATTGAGGCAATGTTCAGTTTCTTGGCCAACCTGGAATGGGCATTCGCTCTTGGGGTATCTCCAATAAGATTAGCCGTGTCAGTCTATAATAAAAAAGTTAGTAAGTTAAAATCCTGCTTCATTCTTTTCTAACTTATAATAACAATCAAACTGGTGTGATTAAGAAACAATGTTAAATGACTTACGCGGCAGGATAGCACAATGGCAATGATTCCAAGTGGTAGACAGCAGCACATTGTGTTGAAGATGGACCAACCCAGGTATGTAGGCGCGTTGGCTGCACCAGTAGGCACATTCTCCTTCCCTTCCATTTTCCAGTCATGTGCGTGCAACGGCTATACGAGTTAGTCTTCAGGAAGAATGCAGGCTTTGTATTAGCAGCTGTGTTAGTCACCGTGGAATGTGGGATGTGGCCTGTTCAGTTGAAAGGCAGACAAGCCCAGCACATGAACAGATTTATTTGAAAGCATTATTGGTCTTCCAGGTCTTGCCTTAACTCCCACACTTCCCCTTAATTTCCCAATTCTTAGAAATTGTGTGCAGGATATTTTTATTATTTTAAGCAGTTTTATTTCTTTTTAAAATGCTCTGCTTTTAAGTCTTCTTTTTTACTCTTAGCTGTTTCCAGGAACCCTTGGTTTCTTAGAAGTAATAGAAGTCTCAGATGATTTCTAGAGAATGTTTTCCTACTGTTAATTTTCGACCTGATTAATAATGCCCAATAACTCAATTCAAATATGTAATTTAGTTCTAAGACTTTTTGCACATTTCATAAATATGTTTTTCGGTTCAGCAAGTCTATTAATATGTGTCAAAAATGCTCCCTTTGTTCCTATAGTTAATCTTATAGCTTGCTGCATGGCTTGTACGACCTTCTTTAAATGCAAAATATGACAGTTGAAAGATTTGATGAGGAAAGTATGGACATGCGGTCCGGCGGAAAAGTTTTAGGCAGGTGTGAAGAAAATAGGAATGCTTTCAAAATATGTGTGGCAATTGTTTATTTGTATATTTGTATTCATTTACACAAAGCAAAGCGAGCGACTAAATGGAAAGTCTAAAGCAAATCTATTTTAGGTATGACTACCCTTTGGCTTCAATTTTCTTCAAATTTGAGATGTATGATTAACTTTATATAATTATCATTAGCAGGCGTTAATAATCACTGAAGTCATTAAGTGAAACAGAAACAGCTGTGTAGAAGGATAAGGAACAGTCAATCTCTGCTACTAAGATGAGGTTGTGGAAGACAGTTAAATATCACATGACATACACAATGGCAAGACTGAGCACCGCAACAAGACACACATTAGCTATAGCGCATCAGCAAGGTCTTTCTCAGGCAATGATTTTAAAGCAGACTGAGGATTCGAGATGTGCTGTTGAAGCTATTTTTAGGAAGGACAAAGGAAATGTAAAAGGAAACTTAATGCAGCACACTGACACATCATAGAAGTCACGTTATGCTTACTTTTCTACGGAAGATGTTCAGAACTAACGAAAACAGGGGGACCCAGGTATATTCAATACAATTCAATACAATTTTATTTCTATAGCAATAAAATTATAGCATTTATTAATAGGTTTTAATAAATGATAAGTTGTAACTAATATTATGTGATTATCCAAATTTAACTTCATTAAATGATCTGATGGAGGAACAGATCTGTTTTAGTTATTTATTTGTATTAATCTGGTTTAGTTAGGCATTTAGCAATTATCTGGCTTTGCTATGAGGCCCAACCTTGACCAAACAATGTATTTACAGTATATACCGTGGTCTCTTTAACAGAAACTCCCTTTGGGCTAGTTCAGATAAGAAAGGAAAGTTGATTATAGAACACACAGACAAACCCACACACAACCCCCACCCCCCCATACCACACACACAGAGGTCTGTTTTGCTGTCTTACTGAGGACATTCCATATGCATAATGGTTTTTATAGTGTACAAACTGTACGCTCTATACTCCTACCCTACCCCTACTCCTAAACCTACACATTACACAAAATATTTCGCATATTTACATTTTTAAACATTGATTTAATATTAATATTTAAAACAATGTTTAGTATGTTTTTAAAGTTAAATGTTTTTTTAAATTTTACTTATGGGGACTCATGTCCCTACAAAACATGCTTACATCATAACACCAGTGTAATACCCATGACATTATAGAAAGTTGTGTCCTTATACATCATGAAAACAGGAACATGCACACGCACGCACGCACGCACGCACGCACACATACACACAAAATTCTAACAGTGAAAACACTGACACATGATGTCAATCTTTTTTTTATTCACAAATTGTATATATAAAAAAAACATTCTTTCTTTAATGAATAAAGTATATAAAAATTGACTAAGTTTTTTTGACATAGGGTTTATAAGATATTTATTCCATGCAAAAAGAACCAGAACAGTTCTGACAGAAATCTTGAGGATCTAAGGAGCTAATGCACTTATACAAATAAAAACGGAATAGATTCATATAAAAAAGAAAAAAGTATTCATAAAAAACATGACCATACAATCACTGTAGTCGATACACTGATGATTCCTTTGGTCAGAAAATAGGCTTGCTGTAAAAGATACATAATACAGATGTTTTTTCTTAAAAAAAAATACAATTTTTAAATCAAAGTGGGTTGTTTTTTTATTCCAGTAAGTCTTGCGTAATCATAACACTGGGTGATATGGCTTCATCGCCTTTTAACATGAACTTATTTCTTTTGTTGCACTGTCACATACAATATGATGTAGATGACGACAAAAATGATTCCAATGACCATTGCAGCGATATTCAACTTTTTGGCCATACTGGAATGTGCGTTAGCTTTTGTAGAATCACCAACAGTGTTAGCCGTGTCAGTCTATAAAGAAAAAATAAGTTATGTTTAGTTCCTTGCTATATATTTCTTTTCTATCCTTTATCTTTTTTCTTCCTTTTTGTCTTTTCCTTTCTTTCTGACAGTTATAAGAAATATTGGTAATGAAAAAAACAGTACAGTACAACTTACCCGGCAGGAAAACACTATTGCAATGATTCCTAAAGGAAGACAGCAACATAGCGTGTTAAAGATTGACCAAGCCAGGTATGTGGGTGCATTGGTACCAGCCATATTTCGTTCCATCTTCTCCTTTTGTGTATTGGCTCTCTGAGTAAGGCTCCAGAAGGAATGTGAGTTGAGTGTTAGCAGCATTCGAAGTTATTCATAGTGGGATGTGGCCTGATTGGGGGAATGACTATGTTGTAAACAGTGTCTAATTTCATAACGAACCCAATATACCGTTTGATGTCTTTGGAAACAAAGGAAGTTAAGAAAATGTTTGAGAAATGTTGGAACGCTTTTTTGAAATGCTCATACATGATACGTTCTGATATTTTTGAATTAACACCAAGATGCCACTAACTCATCTATGTTTACATGTACTGTACACTGGTGCTTAAAAGCTCTTTTTCTACATAAATATGACCCAAAATACAAGATTAACAAGTTTTACACAAGTTATAGAAGGAGAAAAGAAGAAAACAACTGAACTACGGAAACAAAAATTGCATATTTGGTCATTTATTTATTCAGGACAATGATCCAGTATCTGTGCAGTACTGTGCATGGGAAAAGTATTTTAACCTCTAATTTTAGAAAATAATTAGAAGGCTTCATCATTTAAAGGTTTTATCATCTTTTTTTTTTTTTTTTACATAGTTCATGCAGCTACTTATTTTTCATGTGTTAAAAATATTTACACCCGTATTGCCACACGGCTCTGTGGAATACTTGATTCTGACTGGTCAATCAGAATCTGAATCAGAATACCGTACATTATTAATCCCCAGGGAGAAATTCTTATCATTACCAACCATCATGCAACTACTTAAATTTCATGTGTTAAATATATTTACACCCTTAGTAACACCCTGATCTTGCAGTTATCGCAGCTTAATATTCCTATTACTTTTTGTAACCATCTAAGAGTCTTTCTGCTATAAATTTAAGACCCTGATTCTGTACAAAATAATTTATAGTTATTAGTTATTCTTGAGCTATCTTGCATGAATATAACGTTTACGTTTTACCAACAACTTGAGGGAAGTTTTCAATTAATATCCTAACCCTAGGCCATTTCCTTCATCTTTAGTCAAATTTACAGCCACAGTTTGCTAATATATATATATGGGAATCCAATACTCTAACTATCCATGCAAAGTTTCTAAGGTTGACTAAAGATTTTCCTAGTCGACCAGTAGTCGTTCATTAAAGCCATTCATCGACTAATCGTCCGTTTATTATAACAATTTAATTATTTAAACAAATATGGGGGGAAATGGTTTGAGTTTAAAGGCTGATGTAGAATGTTAATGTAATATGTTCTAGATTGTAGAAATACAAAACCATAATAACAAGCGTTAAAAACTATCAATTAAGAGGGGCGAAAGTTTTTGAAGGTGAAAACGGCAAGGAGGTTTACTGCATAATTTATTAATAAAAGTTTAACATACACAGCACACACATCACTACTGTTGAACTGGCTAACAACATTTAAACACACAGTTTCGTAAAAAAGAAACTATAACGATGAAATATTCTGCAATGTGCAACATCTTTTATAGGCTAGTATGCCGATATTATTAGGCTAATACAAAAATAATAGGCCAGTCACATGAAAACAGCCTTTCCTTAATCAATATTTTTAATAAGCTATTTTATCCTTAATGGCTATTTTTCGTTTCTCTCTATTACAGGGTTTCATGCCAAGAGTTTGCTAAGTCTGTGTCAGCTAAGACTGCGTTGAAGCTGACGACACGTAATAGTCACATTCAACAATCGCACGTTAATTTAAACAGGTCAGTATGATTTAACATCTTCCAATCTGCACGTATACTTTGATACGAGCCTAATCTATTGTCGCACACCAACATTAAAATGAGCGGCTATGATAAGTGGATGACGCCCACTAGTCTATTTACGTGTTAAATTATAAGACATTTTCCTGGCACGCCCAGGAACCACGCACCGGTCGGCCTCCAGAGTGCGGCGAAGAAGAGCCGAGAACGGGCGTGAAACCAACGTGTGCGATGAAAATTCCGCACACGCACTCATACACACACACATGGGGGTGATTTAGCTAATGGGACTACTTATGACATAGAGGATAAATAGGGTGAACTGAAGTACCTCTGTCTTTTTCCAATTTATAAACTCTACATTGAAACCCAACATATCGTCTGATGTCTTGAGAAAGAAAGGAAGGAATTACACAAAGGAACAAAGTTAAGAAAATGTTTGAGAAACATTGGAAAAGTTTTTTTGAAATGCTCTTACATGATACGTGCTGACATTTTTGGATTAACCCCAAGATGTCATTAACTCATCTACATTTACATGTACTGTACGCTGGTGCTTAAAAGTTTGTGAGCCCCTCTTTTTCTGCATAAATATGATCCAAAACACAAGTTTAACATAATTTACACAAGTTATAGAGGTAGAAAAGAAAAAACAATCAAACAACAAAAATTTTGAAAAACTATGTAAACCTTTAGGATTAGAAAATAATTAGAAGGCTTCGTCATTTAAAGGTTTTATCATCTTTTATTTATTTATTTATTTACAGATTTGATGCAGCTACTTATTTTTCATATGTGTTAAAAATATGTACACCCGTATTATTACATGGCTCTGTGGAATACTTGATTCTGATTGGTCAATCAGAATCTGAATCAGAATACATTATTAATCCCCAGGGGAAATTCGTATCATTACCACAGCTCCAATCACAAAATTGTAGAAGTTCAATAGAAGTTCATAGAAGTTCAAGTTTTATTGGTCACATATACATTGTACAGTACAGCATATAGTAAAATTCTTTGGCGACTACCTGGGCGTTTGCTGTAAGTGGGGGAGGGGGAAACATATAACTATATATATATATATATATATATATATATACTTATATAAACAATTTGCTGTAAACAAATGGTGTGCGTAT
>JAOUQX010100329.1:0-14147 GCA_028566295.1 Liobagrus marginatus
CTGCCCCCTTTTTTTATTTTTAATATAGCATTATATTTTGTATGTTTTGGTGTATTATACCACTGAATGGTTATTCTTAGCCAATCTTTAACCTCTGGGGTAAAATATTCTTAGCAGAATTCATGAGGCCATCAATCATCAAGCGCTTCTAGACCTCAGTGTTTATATAAAGAAAATTGTTACACATTTTCACCAACTATCAGTCTTTGCCCCCATCTGAGCAATTATCGCTCCATTGACGCCTGATGGGACTCAGGTGCTACCTTTTGTGGGTTTGAAGGATTTTGCCAACCCTCTTTTCAAATGCTGAGTCTTAAGAGATTATCATGTACCCTTTTCCGCCTCATGAATTATTTTCATGAGCACCTGCAGCTGGTCAGCTCTCAGATGTGAGAGATTAAATCCACTGTGTATTTCCATGGCATTTAAACAAACAAAATCCTATCTGAGCCAACAGATAGACTATGCAATGATTCTGTGACCCTACAGCAATTCATTTCATGCACTTGTTTGGTGGATGGCTTCATTTACGAGGACTTGCAAGTGAAGCAGAAATAAAACGAAGCACACCAGTGAGTTTTTCATGGCTCCAGGCCTTGCCTAAGGACACGATAATCATGGAATTTGTCATGGAATCATGGATTCATGGAACCTGTGCACACATTGTTGACAGAATATTAACCACTAAGCACGTATTATGAATTTAATCATTTGAAAATACTTTTATGAACCTTCTTTTTGTACCATTTTACATGCATTTTTTTTCCATTAAGTTTAGTTCCACATTCACTTAAGACATTATTCCTCCACAGCAGAAGAGGTTTTCCTTCCCTGAATATGCTGACTATCATGTACTACTTTCCGTTTATAAACTCCCGATCTACTATAGCATGCACCTGAAACTGCATAGTGATAGAAGCTTCTGTATTTTATTTAAGGCCTGAATGAAGGCCTTTATTTTCATGGCTGAAAAAACTGGTCTAATAATGTGATTGCACATAAAAGCCAATACAATATTGTAATTTTGAGTGAAACTGGGAGTCTTAGTCCGAAAACATGATAGTATCACTGAATGTGCTGTTAGTTTATGGAAATCGAATGTTTGCTGTTATCAGAAGCTGATTGTAATTGGTTATTAGCGGTTGTGTTGGTTTAGAAAGATTTAATTTCACACCCCAATCTCGCTTCAACCTAAGTTACTTGAATGGAACTGATGTGGAAGCAGAGCATGTACTGCTCAGTATATAGAGGTATACATACTAAATCTCCCAGATTATTTATATATATATATATGTCACAGACATATATGTGTCAGTTTATTAGGCCTATAATATATGCATTAGGTCACGATAGAGTGAGTTTTGAGCTGAAACATTGTATTAATCTCATACTGTCACTCTAAAATAGATTAGTGTGCGCTGACTTTTTGAAAATAGGAGGAAAAGGTCAAGGACCTCAATAGGGCTTAAAACACAAAACATGGGACACATGTTTTGTTTCTCACTCTTGATTTTCGAAGTAATTAACATCCAAGTAAATGCTGCACATAAATGCCATGTGTATGTGCCATGTGTATGTGCCCAGTGTATAATACAGTTGTGTCATGTTAGAAACTCGACCCGGTTGTAGAGCGTTTTACAAGGTGAAGAGCATGATGATGTAGGCTATCAGATTTTAGTAGTCTAAGTACTTTATAATAAGTATACATTTAAAATGTTCTGAATTTTGATTCCTTTAAACATATTTTTCCACTGAGCAAGGCAAATAAACGCTGCCTGAGACAATATGTCAAAGAGACCTTATAGTTCTGTGGTATTAACATAACTAAATCTTTGAATGTCTTTCTGTTTAACTGATGTACAGATGAAGGGGTGGGAAGGACTAAAGCGCTGCTGCAGCGCTCTCTCTTGGTAGATATGTATGGAAGGTTCAATCTCACTACACCTTTATTAGTAAGCTTTACTGTAGCTATACTATCACCATGCAATCTATTATGAGCGTTATAGTAACACTAATTTGGGAGTCACTTTGTTCTTGAGGCTTAGCTTTTAAAAGATGTTGGAGATATTTTTGTAAATATTTTAAGACCTGACAGGGACCAGACTGACAATATTGAATTATGCAGTTCCTACAATTTCGGAAATGGTGTTTAAATAAATTCAAATCGAGGGATTGTGAAGGACACTAAAGAACATTCGGGGTCGTGTTCATAAACCAGTTTGAGATGAATTGTGCTATGTGATCTGGTACATTATACTGCTGGAAGTAACAAATTGCCACTGAAAATCTAAATATTGCTGCTGACTATGTGCATCCGTCGGTGATCTTGGTTTATATTCATGATCAATATTAATGCATCCAAAGTGTGCCAAAAAAACATTTCCCACACCATTACACAACCCCCATCAGGAAGTATACCGGCTTTCCTAATAAAATGCTCAGTAAGTGCACTGTTTTTAAGACGCATCAGCATTTGTATGTTTTTAAATATCATATCTGTATTTAAATCTTGTTTTGTGATACCTGCTCATCAAATCTTTGCCCTATTTTCTCCTAGTGCATGTAAATGGTCAATACCTCTAGCTCACCACCCTGGACCTCTGCCAGCCTGACTCTTCTTTAGAAACGTTACAAACTGCACCTTTAATCTATACTCAAAGATTCCTCGTTTTCCTTTCTCTTTAGTCTGCTCTGTAAAATCGAAGCTGCAATTACACCGACAGAAAGCTTGTGTCTACATTATTGTGTTCATCAGTTCTTAAACAAATCAGTTCACTGGCCTGTAAAACCATTTCAGTGCAGCCATTATATACCCCTCATTCTGCTCATGCACAGCACTGATGAAGATAAGTTTCCAATAGACATTATGTCTTCGGCTAATTGACGTGCTATTTAGAACATATCAGGTTGTGATGTGCAGCACTATACTGAAACAGGGTGATTGGGAATACAGTATATTGAAATGTGTGGTAAAGTTTATTTATTTTTATTTTTTTTTAAGATTCTGGGTATTTCTCATCTGGGAGGGGGTGGTAAAAACCAAGACTACTTTAGTACAGTGTAATGAGGGTTTCTATCTTAATGCATTTCTGAGTTTAAGTCACGGATGTCTGAAAATTCTGTCTAAACAGTAGCAAGTCTGAAATGATAATTGGTTCACCTCACCTTAAGTCCTTAAGTTTAAGTGTGGCTGGATCTGTAAAACTTGGGTGTTATATTGTATTTGATGAAAAATGTACATGTGTTCCATTTGTTTACAACGCTGTAAAATCATCCTTCTTTCATCTCGGAAACATTACCAGATTACATCCTATGCTGATATTATGTGTCTGAAAAATTAAGCGACACTTTTGGTTTTCTTTTCCATTGATTACTGCGATGCTCTTGTGGTTAGTTTCAAAATCTACCCTAAACAAACTTCAGATGGTTTAAAATTCAGCTCCTTTAATTTCGACAGGACCTATGCAAATGGATCGTATTACACCAACCTTGCACTGGCTCCGTTAGTTTACATATTGATTTTAGAAGTCTTATGCTGACTTACACGGCACTGAATGGTTCCGCTCCTCCATATTTGTTTGACCTTTTAACCCATAAACTCCAGCGGGTAATCCAAAGGTCATCTGAAACTGGTCTTTTATCTGTTCCGACAACTTGTCTTCGATCTATGGGGGACAGGGCCATCTCGTCACAGGCTCCAAAATTATGGAATTATTTGCCTTTTGAGATTAAAAATGGGGAATATTAGTTTGTTGTCTTAACTTATTTTAGGATAGCTTTTTTGCGATTGTTTTATGCTTTTAATTAAATCTGTTTTATATCATTTCATCAGAATTGTCTTAATACTAATCTATGATTGAATTTTTTGCTTCTTTTTTAACGACTTTTCGTATTTTTTATCCATGTACAGCGCTTTGAGATTCTACTTTTATTATTATATTATGGACATTAAGAAGAACAGATTGCCTTCAAATATTCAGGAAGCGGGAAAAAAACCCTAACACCCGTGGGCGACAATTAAAAAAGGTAAAAACGTTGCTTAAAGGCAATATACCGTAAAATCCCGATTTAACGCCCCCACCATAATTAACGCCCCCCACCCACTTTTGGAAACCTCGTGTACACTTTAAACAAAGAAAATAAAGAAACTCTCTTACCAGTTCGGCAATTTATATCCAATCCTTTATGAACAATATCCGAGAATCAAACCAAACACAAGTTTACTTAGCAGCCTCGGTTTTATTGAAGACGTGCATGGATTTTACATCATTTGAAGTGAGAAAAAAGAGAAACATTTCACTGCGGCTTGATCTTTATTTAACGCCCCCCTTTTGAAAAATGTTACGCTCCCGGGGGCGTTAAATCGGGATTTAACGGTAATGCATTTGTCACGGTGGGGCAAACGGCTCCCTCAGACTCCCGGTTTAAGAAGGGTTGACTCAGGCGCAGGCTGTGCTGAACAAGATCTTTTATTGACCATACAACACCGGGACATCAACGTGACGTCCAGCTCAAGGCAAGCTGGAGTTTACAATGAACCGCACTGGGTTAGTCTCAGTGCACTTCCTATATACTGTGTACTGATTGGCTCTTAATGCCAATCAGCTGCACCTAGTTACCTGAGTTTAACCTAATTAACCCAAACTTAAACGTGACTCAATAACCCAACGTGACTATCAGTGTGTGTGTGGCAGTGAAGCATGTGAAGACATAACAAAACAAACATTAAACACATGCTTCGGCGTTACAGCATTGGAGTCGGTCGAAGACAATCAGTACGATAGTAGTTTATTATTATATAATTCAGTACACGCCGAGGGAGGACTTTCAACGTAATGTTTTTTACAATTTTGTTTAGATACGGTATATTTTTTATTTACTACTCTGCTTTAGAAGCTAGAAATATATCTTAATAACATACATACTGCCTATTAAAAAACGGTAGAGAAGATGCTGAAGATCTACAGACCATGAGCAGATGTACAGAGGTCTACTCAAGTGCTCACTTAGTGCGTTAATATATTTGTCATATAGGACTCTGAACCACTTTATTTGAATGACTTTTCATTCATAACTTCATAAAGAATCTTTCTTTTTATATATAAAAAAAAAACATGGACCTAATATCTCTGTTCATCATTATGTTTTTAGTATATACAGTATGCATCTATCCAGTTTGCATAGCGATCAGTGTACAAGCTAGTTTTTAACTTTAGCCTTATTAGCTATACAGTATTATCCTTTCATTTGTTCATACAAATCTGCTTAAACTAAGCAAAAACAAATGTATAACAATATTCAATAGAACGATATAATCACTACAGCTATATTTGCTTAGCATGTAAGGCAGTTTATCAGAACATTCTGTATTGTTGGCTAGCTTTAGATATTTTTAGTCCTCTCTTAGGAAGGTCTTGTGTGACATTGCGACATGGATTTTCTTATTTGTGATTTATTTTTCTTATGCTTTTACTTTAATATATATATGTCTACATGTTTCCACTTTCTGCTGACAGTAGAAAGGATTTTATTTGCACTTTTTGTATATTTCAGCCACTTTGGAAATTTGTAAGCTCAATGTAATAAATGTCACTTTAAATTAGTTCATCCTAGCTTGTTTCCCAGAACAGGTAATATTTTTGGATATTACAGCAGTTTTTGTTCTTTACTTGAAATGGCATCCTATTGTCTTTTCCACAGTGGGGATTGTGTATTATGTAGCGTACATTTGCCACTGTAAAATATCTTTAGTTTGAAATGTCTTTATGGTTTCTAGGATTTTTGCTCCTCTAATTTAGGATTATATCAAAAGATCATTTTGATATAATTACTCACTATATGATATCAGTGCTGTCTTGTTTACTGAGCTCGTTTTTGGCATTGCTTGCTTACTTTGAATCTTAAATGGATTATGATTGATTGTGATCCTAAACACGCATAGAGATATTGTTTTCATATAGCACACACAAGGTTGTGAAGATTTTATTAGCTATGTGATTTTATAACAGCCATGGGCACTAGCATTATCCAGAGTCTGTTATATTATAAAGCATCTTAAAAGAAACAGTGCAAATAGTCAGACTGCCTGAAAACAGATTCAGCTGATGACCTCTGATTTGGAGAGACCTCTGGTTTCACCGTAACCGCTGGAGACTTTTCCGCTTGTTAGGACCGTGCGGGTGTTGGCCTGTTTTCCTCGCTCAGGCCGCACAATCTCCCTCTTCGCTGCTCCTGACTTGCATCCGCCGCCTCTCCAAGCCGTCGGTTCGGATCGCTTGCCTCTCGCTTGCTGGTTCCGACGATGACCCTCAGGCGAGCCACCGAAGCTGGAAAGTTGCAGGATTCACACCATCAGCTGCTATGTCTCTAGTAAGCTGCCTTAAAGCCCTGCCTCTACTGACTAGCTGCTATCATTTCCTCTCTAAATCTCCAACCCACAGGTCTGACCTACAGGCACCGGAACCCAAGAAGATGAAAAAGAACCCCCTCACTCAGCTCTCCCTTCTATTTATACCTCTCCAACTCCCTGTTTAATCACAATGCGTCATTGTATTGCTTGAGCTCCCCTAGCCTGTTTCCAATTGTCCCCCATTGTTATCCCCTTTCACTGTTACATCACTCACCCCATTCGGTTGTGCCCTTTTCCCTTTGCCTGTTACATAACTTCACTTCCCATTGTAACTTGCCTACCCATTCAACCAGCCTGTGAGCTCACCACTCATTCTCTCTAACTCACAGGTCACAGGTCTTGACCCACACCAACTTGCTTTTCTCCAACGCCACCCCCAGTCCTGACTTTCTTTGGCTTGGCACCTTTGAGCTTTCTTCTGGTTCTAGCACTGCATGCAGCGATCACCTCTTCTGCGACTGTGCCTGCCTTAGGTCATCCCCAACCAGCCTTCTCTGCTGACTCTCCGGCTCTTTCTGCCGATCACGGGTTGTGCCACGAATCATCTCGATGCTCACTGTGTTGGGGATCTGACTGGTTGTCACCTGGTCTGAGCGAGATGCTATCGTTTATCCTCACTCTGCACCGTGGCTTCTCACAACTCGATCACATTCACTCGCTGTCTAGCTCGCTAGGCTCTCATCCCCTAGTCTCCTGGCCTCTAATCGCTATTTTTCAAAAACATGGTGTGGGAAAAGATGCGTTTTTATTAATGTATTTATTAAATAATTAAATTCATTTTAGTTAATTTAATTTATTTTTTGCTTGGAACCAAATTGTAAATTAGCTTATGAGTGATGTTTATGTAAGTGTTGTACTCCCCCTGGTGGTACGACTTCGCAGGGTGTGGCTTCAGGTATATACTCACCTATGTTCAGGGCTTAATTTGTGCCGGGACAAGCTGGATTCGGCACCTCTGAAATCCAATAAAACACTATCAAATTTTGGCAGTTCATTCTCCTCACGCGCCATGGTGTATAATGCCATGTGATAGACTGCCATTTCATCTGTAATGTATTTGTTCTCTTATGCCCTGTATATTCAGTAAATGTTAGAAATTATAGATCGACTGGTTTTACCGATATTTACCCCTAATATGTAAGCTATTTAAGACACCTTTAGTGGTGATGCACTTTATTTTTTTCATTTTATTTCATTATCTCAAATTATTTAATTCATTTGATTAGATTTATTAGTTATATTTATGCTCATATTAACGTAGAAATAAGTTTTATTTTCAAAAAAGTAAAATTGCGTATTGACAGTGTTGTAAATAAAACTGCTTGTTCAGTTATCTTTGTATAGCTTTATCTTTGTATAACAATAACTAAATATAGCTGCAAGCAGCAATTATCGGGGTCAAGCCCAATTTGTAGTCTTTGTAGAAATAAAAGATTTACATAAAACGCACCTAGAAACTAATAATTCTCTCGCTTCTGATTCTTTGGCTCATGTCTATTCATATTCATCATATGAACAAGAAATCTAAAGAGACCATGTTTATGATATTAGGCCAAAATATACAAGAGGGCTATAATTAATCATAACCAATTATTACATTTTGCACAAGCAAAGAGCATCCAAATATAATTATTAGAAAAATTCAAATAAAAGATTTTATTCCTTTTAACACCAGTAATTGGCGATTGAACTAGTGATAATCAACAAATCACACAATGAGGCTTTCACATTGATCTGGCAACACAGAGATCATGCTCACGCTGGTCTGCATGAGCAGATCTCCGATTTTCAGAATTAATGAAGTGGTAACTTCACCACATGCGTATACTCTTGGCTCATTCCAATTCAAAATCATCATATGATCAAGAAATCTAAAGAGACCACATTTTTGACTTTAGACCAAAATATACAAAAAAGGTTTATAATGAATCATAAATTATTACATTGTGCACAAGCACAGAGCAGCTAAATTAAAAGCTGATTTACTTCCTGTTTGTTTTGTTTGATTCAGCGTCCTTCCCTTTGATAATGAGAGAGTGAGAGAGCTAAGGTGGCGTTTACAGTTGTGTCGTAGCGTCTCTACGGCCACAATGTGATGTGGCAGTTTTTTTTTCAATATTTCCAATCGTTTATATTAAATAACTTTTGACTCGTTGGTCCTAGAAACCTCAAAGTTGGGATGGTATCATATCATCTTGTTCTCTTAGCATGCCAAATTTCATAACTTCATAGAACACCATTCAATAAGAAAAAAAATTATTACATAAATTATCATACGATTACAATAGGGGTCTCACCCCTGGGGCTTGACCCCTAATAAATACTGGTTTTTCATATTGGTTATCAGTCACATAAACATCACAATAAACAAACTGTCACTCTAGTAAAAATGTCACTAAAAATTAATGCATTTAAAAGACAGAACTAAAATAACTGAAGAGCCTATTAATACAAGTGTAATTAAAAGAGTTACCAATGTTTTATTTAACTTTTTCCTGTTTAGCCCTGTACATCAAGTCGGTCGGAGTTGGATGACGTCACCATACGCACATTTTGAAAGGTTTTGTCGCTTGTGGCGTTCCATACGCCATACGATTCTCTCTCTCTCTCTTTGTGTGTGCGTGTGTTTTTGCGTGTGTGCGCGCGCGCCCCTCAGACAGATAGTGGGTTGGCTTGCTGAGGAGGAGAAAAGCGCTTTGGAACCGGGCTCAGTAAATACCCGCGCGTGCGCGCATAGTTCGCGAGGATTTCACTTTTTTCTGGTAAGATAACGACCAATCTAAGTCATCTTGCGTTTTTGGAAATGAGAAAATAAATCAGGAAAGTGGGACAGATCCACAAGCTCGCGGGCTGAGTTATTGGTTTGTTTATTTGGGAAAGTGACTGCGTTGGAAAGCGCGAGGGCTTTGCTCGGGCTTTTGGTGTAAAAGTTGTGCAGTTGGGAATTAATGCGTAGTTTGTGTGTGTTTAGTACGTGCACAAAGTTTGAGTTAGTTTTAAATAGTTAGAGATTTACACCACTGCAAGGTTAAGTGTGTGTGTGTGTGTGTGTGCGTGTCACAGCAGCAGGTTCATTTGCTAGCATGGATGCTGGCAGCAGTGCTGGAACATTACAATGTGTTACTTCATCGCAATTATTCTGTAATGGTTTCGATGTTGCAAGAATAAAGGGTTCATTCTAAATTCTAACTTTAGTATCTTACATGGTCATTCTTAAAATATGCATTTGACTGAAAGTAAATGGGCAACTCAAGACTGCAGCTATTGATTTCAGCACTTTAAAAGAGAAACTGTAGGATTTCAATCCAGATGTTTAATAGTGTGCAAAGTGTTTAGAAAAGTCCACATAGACACTTCCATACACCAAGCTTTACATTGATGGGCTTGAATAAAAACCGATGCGATCAAAATAGTTTCAGCATATGTGAAGGGTTTCAGTTTGGGTTAATTCTGAATTATAAATACTTGTGTAACTTTTGTTTTCCCAATTTGTTTAAGCAAAAAAAAAAAATTTTTTACAATTGAAACTTTTTAAGTTTTGGATCGACAAAAAAATACTGACCTCCCTCCAAAATCATTTGATCATATGCTTTTATAGTTGAAATGGTGTACCACCGTGAATAGCCATAAATAGTAAACGTGACACTGTTTCACGATGTTTGTGTTCAGTGTTGTCGAACAGACATGAGTAAAGGAGGTACTTGGTGTTGATGCCCATTCAAAAGATTTGCTGATTATGGTGAAGATGGATTATGAAGGGATGGAAAGGAGTTTAATAAAGGGTTAAAACCAACCCCTGCTTTGAACACTTTACTAACCACCAGCTTGGTTCCACTCAAAAGAAATGGCACTTCATCACTTACACCTCTGCTCAGGGCACTAAGCGTCTCTAGCCCCAAATTAATAACCTTCTATGCTAGCACTATTTGGATTGCCCTCTCCCTGATATATCGCCTTGCTTGTATTTCCTCATTTGTGAGTCGCTTAAAAGCGTTGACTAAATTAAAAGTAAAGGCTCTCAGACTTCAGTTCCTTGTAAAAGTAATTATATAGAAGGGTTTGTGTAAAATCTTTGACTCTAAGATTCCATTCATTCATCTAGACTGTAAATACAGAGTTGCATTGCAAATACATCCTGTGAGAGCCTCGTATGGTGAATACGTTTTCTTAAAAAGGGAATTTCTGTCAAAGTAGGACGTTTTGTTCTAATTTTGGTCTCTAACAGACGCTCATTATAAAGCTATTTTAAAGCTGTTTTAATTATAAACTCTTAATGAAAATACACTTCTGTATGACATACTTTTGGGATTACATTGTTTCCACCTAATTCTGCCTATTTTTATCAGGCATGTGTGTCTCAAATCGAGATTCATGTTACTGTGGTATTTAAGCGTCAAAGGCATTGGCTTCTATTTATTTGCTAAATACACTGCTAACAAAATATATAAATATAAGAAAACAGATTTTGGGTCGGGTGCACCAAAATAAATCTGTATTTAATTGATTATTTTGTTTTCATTAAAAAGCCAATTTTTGTTTCTTTCTTTATTTTTTTTTAGAATTTATTGTATTAATATGATTTAGCAAAATCCGAATACTTTATTAATCCCCAGGGGGAAATTGGTGTAATTATTTTTTAACTGCTAGCTTGTGAATTAAAGCAGCTGTACAAAATCTTTAATAACCCAACTTAAATATAGACCTCCATTATGGCTTTTTCTGTCATGGTTTATTCATATATTTTTTTGTGGTGATAATGCTTATTTAATATTATTGTTATTTAAATCATGTTTTTTGAATATACACTGTAGCGCTCAGGAAACATTTTTTTCCTAAGAATTTCCTCAAGAATATATATTTTTTGATATATTACATGCTGAACAGCTGTTTAGTTAAATCATTAATTAATAATACATGATCATTTTTAATATTATTTAATAATTAATAATTAAGCAATTAATAATTGCTTTTGGTAATTGTTTAGTAACTCAGCCCATATCTCAGTCTCCTTTATGGCACTTATATTTACTGTATTGGCAGTTTTTATTAATGAATACATTAATTCTGACTTTCTAGATGAAGGACTAGGAATACCATGAGCCCAAATATAATAGTGAGAAATGCGACAAGAGACTATTTTTTAAACATATTTAAGGATCAGGTCTTCACCTGTCATGACTGATGTTCTGACAGTGAGAAGTTGGTGCCAGGACGGAGAAAGGTCTTGAGGCAGCCCTGCCTTGTATCCTGAGGGTATTTTCTATGAACTTTATCTTCTTTGTGAAATGCGCAAACCGACTTTAAAGCCCACATGATCACAATCACATTATTCATTGCACCAACAACTTTCAAGTTTGTGTATTCTCATCAGAACGTCTTGATTATATCAAGAGTTGACACTTATTTCATCAAAGTCCATGTTTAGAGATCAGCACTGGATGATTTCTTCATCGGCACACCACTGTGATCATAATGCACCAAATTCCCAAACATGTTATTCTTATGTTTGGGACCTCATATAATTAAATGTCTGTAGTGAAATCACTCCCACCTTAAGCAGCTATTGTTTCACAATTAAAGATAAAACACCCGTCAGTGGCATTTACAGGGAAGTCTTGGGTTCACTGACGCATCTAGTGCTCTGTCTCTGTGTCTTGAGTCGTTCCTCTGTAGTTGTGTTGATAACTGATAATGCACTAGATTACCGTGTATTACAGTATGATCTCAGATTATCCAATCTGATAAATTGAATAATATTCTGTAGCAGGATTTCTTACTGTAGTACAGTTGAAAATCAATTAGTTCCATAGTTCCAAGCACCTCAAACAGTTAAATCATTGCAGGGTTTGCAGTTTGGCGTCTCCTATATTACAAGCATTTGCTGTCCGATGAGGGAATTAGTGTGTACACTATGGACAAATGTATTGGAACACCTCAACATTCCATTCCAGACTTGGTCTCATTTTTCCTCATCTTATTAATTAACTTCCACACATCTGTGCAGGTTTCCAACTAGAGTGTGTAGCGTGATTGTGTGGATTTGTTCATTCAGCTACAATAGTATTGGTGAGGTCAGACACTAATGTTGTAATAGTGAGAAGGTTCTGGGGTGCAGTCTGTGTTCCAGTTCATCCCAAAGATGTTCAGTGGTGTTGAGTCAGAGTCAGGGTTCTGTACAGGGCACTCGAGTTCTTCCGCTCCATAACATCCAGAACACATCATGTTGCTGATGGTGGTTTGTGCACAGGGGCATTGTCATGCTGGAACTGTGTTTGAGTCTCTTAGATACATGAAGGTATAAAATAACGGTACAAAATACTGCAACTGCACACAACGTTTGCTTCAGACTTTGTGGAACAGTTTGGGGATGACACACTTATGTGGGTGTGCTGGTATGGTGTTCACAAATATATGCATGATTTTTACCCTTAAAGGGTAGCTGCTAAAATGTAAGTGGTGGTAGGAACTTATCTTAAAAGTCTCACAGACTTTTATTCAAATAAAACAATTTTAAATGGATACAAAGTACTACTTGTTTAATTAGGGATTGTTAATCAAAGAAAATTGCTGTAAGTTTGACACCTTCAAACTTGGTGTGTGATGGTGGCTCAACGGAAAATTTGGTGGGGTGATGGTAGCTCAACGATATAAGGCTGTGGGCCAGTGATCAGAGGGTTGGGGGTTCAAGCCTCGCACCAGGCAAGTTACCGTCATCAGGTCCTTGAGCAAGGCCCTTAACCTCACCTGCTCCAGGGGCACCGTTCGTTCTGGCTGACCCTGCGCTCTGACCCAGCGTTCAAAAAATGTGTATGCTGGGATATGCGGAATCAAAGAATTTCACTGTATGTTGTACTGTATGATGTACATGTGACCAATAAACTGAACTTTAACTTTAACTTAACCTTCAGGACATTTTAATACATTTTATTTTTTTAACCCCACGTTAGCCTTTTGTGTGGGTTTTATTTTCTAGTTATGTAAAACGCAAAATATCATCACTCCGTGTTACTTATAGAGGACAAAGACACTTCTAAAATCGAAGTCTCCTTATTGTGGTTACGTTTGAAGGCTTTATTTTGGAGCATTTCAGTGACGGTGTTTTCCAGTTCTGTTACCATCCACATTGTTTTGTGACCGTCTGAACTGAATGATACTGTAACATAACTTATTAAAAAAAATACAATGAATATTAATATAATGTGTTAGTATTGTAAGGACAGCTTGTGGGAAAAGCCCAAAAAAACACATTCTTGTGTCCGTCTCCAGGCTCACAACTCCATTACATTGACCTTTTCTTACAACAAAAACATTTGCGCATTCTTCTCCATTAAAGCAGCAGGAGCACGGCGCTGATTGTTTGACCTATTTTCTTGATTTCCAAGTCCCGTTGCAGGTCTAGCTTATTCATTGTACATTTTTGTTCTGTTTGTACATTACTGTATAAAATGTATTCACTTTAATTGTCTGTTATTTTGTATTATTAATGTGACCATTATTTTACTTTCTTGGCACATTTTCCAGCTTGTATTCTGTTAAAGATGGTTTAATTTCTTCTGTAGAGAACTTGTATTAAATTCTCAAGAATCATAAATCAGACTTTTCTAAGGAGGTAACAGTGGGTTTTTCTGGTTACACACTGTTTATCTGAGCAATGTTTCATTCTCAAATGTTAACATTTTTCACCTTGAGGTAAACCATAGATGCGGCTAATCTGCGGCAATGCTTTAAGTGTGTTTTT
>JAOUQX010100343.1:0-10207 GCA_028566295.1 Liobagrus marginatus
GTACAGTTAGTCGTCAAAGCATTTCACTGTATGTTGTACCACGTATAATGTACATGTGACCAATAAGCTTTGAAACTGAAACTGAAATGTTACACGCAGGATGTAAAGATCCAGAGTTACAACATGTCCTGTCCTACAGGAGACAGGTGTTCATGATCCTCAATAACCGAGATGAAGACTTAAACGTCATATTTAAAGTAAAGGAGGATGGAGAAGAGTTCACCATTTTTGCGACCTCTGGAAGGTTAAAATGTTTTGGGTTTGGACAAGAGGGACACCTAGCTAGAAACTGTCCCCAAGGTCAGGTACCAAGAGGACAAGAGACAGAAAAAGCACAGGAGATGAGCAGAGTGGAAAAGAAAAAGACATTGAGGAGAACGAGACACACAAAGGAGGAATGAAAGAAAATGAAAGACAAGAAGTAAATACAGAAACTCAGGAAGTGAGAAAGAACACAGAGACTGAAATTAATCGGATGGAAACGGAAAAAACAGATATACAGAACGAAGCCGATTAAAACACGGAGGAAGAAACACACACAACTGATGGACAGAACACAGGTGAGTGCGGTGGCACTGACACGGTGATGAACAGTGGGGAACTTACCTCAGCTCAGACAAAGAGATAGATTAGAGAAGATAACGGCAACTCGAACATCAGACGAGAAGAATAGGTGGAGGAAAAAGTAAAAAGCACAAAACGGTGAATGAAATGAGCACGGACGAAGAAACTAAAACAGAAGAAGGCATTAACGATGATGATGATGAACAGGATGATTGAAAGCTAGCAGAAATATTCAGTAAAGAAAGAGAAACTTTTTCTGCAAAAAATGAAAAGGAATAAGTGTCAGCGACTACTTCCCAAATGAACACAGATTTATAGACGTGGTAACAACAAATTAAAAACAATAAACAAATTTTACAGAACAAGTTTATAGACTGAACAATATGATGAGTTAGGCATGCGATGGAGATTTTTAAATAGTATTAAATCTTTTTTAATTTTGTAATTTGTGTTGATTTTGTTTATTTAATTTTTTTTAACTATGTACATATGTATACACTAGGTCAACCGGATTAATTCAGGAAGAAGAGATTGGAAAATAAAGGTTGTTAAAAGTCAGAAAGTCTCGCTTTCTCTCTCTCTCACCCACTTTGAAATCCCACCAAGCTATTTCTGCTCCACAAAAATAAATGCTGAAATTTCACCATGACCTTGTGCTAAAATCTCACACCCATGCAGCTGTTAAAGCAGGATTATTTGCGCTGGTCCCTCACCTCAACCCCCCACCCCGCCGCCCACATATGTAGCATGCACGGCTGGTAGCTTTGCGATATTTGCAGGTTTCCCATAAAAGCCGTTATTGTAAGCCGTAATTCGCAGCCTTGTACAGATGTGTTGCGGTGACTCTCTGCACATAGCAAACCCGAAGTCCAGCACGTGCCAGGTTCACGCTATTATTTACACTATCATGTAGCTGCTGAAAGCTGCAGGATTTGTTCCTCAGTGCCTTTAACGTAGCAGCCGGCTCCGACCGCATTCCCAGAAGAAGAAGACGACGCCCGTGTCACTGATGCTTCACACACGTACACTGTTCACAGCCAGGCTAATGAGTGGGGTCAGAGTGTAGCACTCTGTGCACATGTGAGCCAGAGAACATGCGGGAGGGCAGGTGTGTGCACCTTCTGAACATTACAGTCAGTTAAGCCTACCGGTTTGCTGTTCAAATCCGCAACGTTCATCGTCTCATCTCTGATCAACAAACACACAGCTGGAACACTGGCTTACGGTTTTGCCAATCAGCTGCTATGACTATATGTAGATAATGAAGTGGAAAGCGAGTGTGTGTGCATGTGTGTGCGCATGCAGGGGCGCATGCATGATGCGTATGTGACTGTGTGTGTTTATGTTAATTTCCTTGGAGCGTGCGTGTGTGTCAGTATTTTTGTTTGCATTGTATGTGTTTGTATTTGTGTTTATTTTCCTTAAACCTGTGTGTTTGACCATTCGTCCCGTGTGTGTGTGTGTGCTTTCTTGAATTTATGAAAACACAAATGCCATATAATGACATGGGTATTAGATTCTATAAAATACATTTCATGAGTCCCCATAAGTAAAATAGGTTTAAAGACATACTAAATGTTTTATTAAGTGTATATAATTGCAAAACGTTGTGTGATGCGTAGGTTTAGGGGTAGGGTAGTGGGATAGAATGTACAGTTTGTACTCTATAACCATTATGCCTTTGGAAGATGGGCATAATGGTTATGCCTCCACTAAGATAGCAAAACAAGTGTGTGTGGGGGGGGGTGGCATGTGCATCAGTAGCAGTGTGTATCCAGTGTGACTCAGCGAGTGGCACTGAAGTGAATTGAATTCAGAATTGAATGGAACGCTGTTTAATACATTTAAAACAGCGGTGCTGTTAAATTCCCTCACCGTTGTTTTGTGTTCGTCGCATTAATTCAATCTCAGAGCGTAGGTCCTTACACATACTTCTCCGCACACACTGATTGAATCTAATCTCTGTGGTGCTTCGGCTAGCAAACGGACAAGAGTGTGTTTTGTTTGCTTGCGCGAAGCCGAGCTCACACATTTACATAGGCAGAATTGTTAGCAGCCTACCATATGCCGGGGTGACCCCCGAGTGAGACGACTTGATGGATTTCCAGCTTTTATACAAATATACATCACAGTCGGTAGTAAGATAATGTCAAACAGATTTCACCATCATATTGTCTGTGTGGCTGTGCCACATACACACTCTTACACCTTGCTGAGTGTTACAGGATTAGGTCTATTCTATCAGCTGGTATTTTCAGAAGGGCCTCACCTGCAGAAATTTATACGCAACCGTCGTCCGAGACTTGCCGGAACACGTGAGATAAAAGAGCTTCCTGTGCATTCTATACCAGTTTCTTGTTGCAAGCTTTTTTTTTTTCTTTTGGTAAAAAGATCTGCACAGTGTACGAGTAAATCTCTCATCGCACAACAGTGGTTGTACTAAAAGCCTTTTTTTTTTTTGCAATTTTTTTTTTAAATCAAAGATCAGGCATTAGTATTCACTCACCCCAATGTATGTTGGTGATCACCTCTGTGTGTGGTTCCCAAAACGCGATTCCTCTTCTCATTCTATTGTGCAGGAATGATTATCTCCTGGTGTCTAAAACCTCGAATTTCCGCATGAATTAAATGTTTAATAAAGCTACAAAAAGTCACTAAGACAAATCTGAACATACACAATGGCTGATAGTCACTTCAGCTCTTCTTTAAGGCAGGGCCTGAAATAAACAGTCACAAACAGGAACATGTTGATTTATTTATTTACCTGGTATGATTTCACCCTAAATTAATACATTATTCTGAGGAATTGTGGCTTATAAACATCTAAAGTCTACCTACTTCAGACTGACTGATTTGTAGTTTTGTGGACTGTGTTAATAACCCAAAGTTGTAGTGGAGCAGCAGGTCATGCCTCATAGCGTCAGGGTCCTTAGCTCGATGCTAAGCTTTCTGCATGGTACAAGTAATGCAAGTACAACTTTCTGCATGGCGTTGTACTTGTTCTCCTAGTATCCATGGGGTCTCTGGTTTCCTCTGAAAACCAGCTTCTATATGTGGCTAATATGTGGTGTATACGTACTCAGGGATGTCTGCATGTGGAAAACAATGATATTATGATTTTACACACGCACAATTGTTTCCTTTAAGGCTAACAGCTTGAACTGCTTTAGTAGGTTGTTCACTGGTGCAGGTGAGAGAAATAATTGTACACTAAACAATATGGACTCAGGCTGTGTTCCAGCTCCTGTAATTTACAGTAGTGAGCGGTTGCTTATTGTACACTGTTTGATAGATAAGTAAGTGCATGTATTGCAGCTCCCCTAGCTCTCTTTCAGCATGCACTAAAGCCAGGGTCTCCAACCTTTTTGAAACTGAGAGCTACTTCTTGGGTAGTGAGTAATGCGAAGAGCTACCAGTTTAGTATTCACTTCTGAAATAACAAATTTACTCAATTTACCTTTAATTATGTTATTATTTATAATTAATGTTCTTTATATATGTGCAGACACTGATCATGTTAATGATTTCTCACAATTTTCAGCAATGATTGAACAAGGTAGGAAACAGAGGAATAGCAATATGCAACACTATTTCTATAAATCCATATAAGTAATTATATTTTCAAATTTACATTAATGCAAGGTTGATTTAAAAAAGAATAACTCACTGGTAAGTTGTGTTATGGTGGGCTATTTTTAAAACTCATGTGGTCCTTGCAGGCACCATTTTGGTGGGTGACCCCTGCACTAAAGCCTCTCCTGCCTCTTCACATGGGCTTTTCAAAGTTCAAGCTTTTACCGCTCGAATTGATCTGGCAGCAAAGCAGATCACTGATCACTTATTAAAGGCCCTTAGATTCCACATTAATGACCAGGCAGGAGGCATGGAGTCATTTCCTGTTAGTACAGGATGTCCAGCTGGAGGGCTCATCATGGGGGTCGGGCGGCATTCCGTAATGTTTACCGCTGTGTGTTGGCTTTTCTTCTGCTGTTGTGGCAAATAAGCTACCAAATGATTGTGAATTGACTTCCTCGTTGCCTTAAAAAGGAAACCTACAACTCATGGGCCATTATATACACACTAAGGTGTATTGCTACAAGACGATGCATATGACCTCTATAACCTAACATGAGGTTATGTCTTGTATGGGAGAAATATGACTGGCGTATGCTATATGCTGTATTGTACAATGTATGTGACCAATAAAACTTGAATTTGACCTTGCTATTTGCTTTTGCTCACACTCTCTAATCCATTGATTTGATGTTTATGGTTGTCCTATTTTTTGTTAAGTATATCACTATAAAGCGTCTGACTAAAGTGTCGCAGCAGTAGGATAACATATGCAGAATTCCTCTCCAAGTGGTTGTTGTGTGTTATTTATCGACAACACTCCAGATGGGTTCCTTAACAACAACGTAGCCGTGCAATCTGCAAAACTGCATCATGTATTTGCACAGCTTTCACTAATAAAGAAGACAACTAGCAATAAACGCACAAGCAAGGGGACACACTTCGTTATGGATGTAAGGGCTCTGGAGCACTGGCCCGAGAGTCCCTGCAGACAAGAGAAAAGTGGAATTTGGGACAAATGTTACAGCCTGCATGTCTCAGAGGGGAGTGGTTGGGAAACGAAGAGGTGGATCGCCAGTTAGAGACATGGACAGGTCCTGATGCTACCAGCAGCACTGATCACCGAATTTCAGAGGACTATTAGTTTTTTTTTACCTCTTCTCTCAGAAGCATTTATTAAATCCCAACAGCGTTTTAGACTTGAATCTGTGACCCTGTGATCCAGAATCGATGTATACATTAATCGAGATGTCCTGCTGATCCTTGCAATTATCCAATCACACAATCATGTGGCAGCAGCATAAAGCACGAGTGTGTTCATCGCGATAGGGGTCACGAGCTCCAGCCGGCATTCACATCGAACAGCACATGGCCATGCTAAACTCACACTCTTTACACTGTTGTCAAGCAGACGAGTGTATCAGAATGCAGAATGTGCCACTCACTGGGGCAGATGAGCTGCAACAGCAGAAAACCACATCAGGTTTCAGGTTCCTTACCAAAGATCAGAACCTCACTGTCCAGGTTCTTTAAGAAAGAGGTAGGTCTTTAAGGTGGAGGTAGGTCTTTATGTGTCTCTTGAAGACAGCCAGTGACTCTGCTGTTCTGACATTGATTGGAAAGCAGACCTAGTGTGTGTCCTGAGGGAGGGTAGGACCAGTTGAACAGTGCTTGTTGCTCTGAGGGAGTGCGGTGCGGTGCATCGCGTGATTAGATCCTTAATGTAAGAGGGCGCTGTTGTGCATTTGGCTTTGTAGGCAAGAATCAATGTTTTAAATCTGATATGTGCAGCTACTGGAAGCCAGTGAAGACTGCGCAGGAACGGGGTGGTGTGAGAGAACTTCGGGAGGTTGACAGCGAGTCGTGCACCTGCAGAGGATGGGTGGCACTCGGAGGTCGACCTGCCGGGAGGGAGTTGCAGTAGTCTCATCGGTAAATGATAAAAGACTGCACAAGTAACTGAGCGGCCTGTGTTGAAGATGAATCAGCAGATCCGGATACTCCTACAAATACTCATACTAACACCCTCAATACTCATATTCCCATGTGACTGCAGCACATCAGCATGCATGCCATAGTCACGGTTCCTATGCTACTCATGTTTGATGAGAAAATGAACTGATGCGATAGATCTGCAGCTGTATCGATTTTAGACGCAGACTTTCACCAGCACATGAACAGGGTAGAGCGACACTGAATGCAAGGAAGCTGTGATAGCAGCGTGAGACGAGCAAAGTCATGCTGTATAAGGTCCAGGTGGATAGCATCTCTGGGTGGGTTGGATGGATAGATCTTAGGTCTCAGAGCGCGCGCTCTCCTGGGCTTTCTCTTTGCATACGGGTGTGTGTCCCTGGTGCATTACAACAGTTTCCATGGGAACCTATTCTGCCTCGGCCACCTTCTCACTGCAGAGTGAAGAGCCACGTACGTCCTCACGACTACTCCAGCGGGGATTTACTCGCTTTCATTCACATGGCTCGAGGAGAGAAAAGATGAGCTTCCTTAATCTTTTTTACTTTCTTCGGCTGTTACACACCTTCTCTCCTTACACACACACACACACACACACACATCACATAAGGCAAGCTTACACACACACATAATAGCCTACTCATTCTCACATTTAACTGCAGTATAGATGAAACCGAAAAAGGAACTCTCATGCAAATCCTTCTGTCTTCTTTTCCCATGGTACTGAACCTGACCGCTCGTCTGGCTACTCCAGCAGCACATTTGGCAGCAGGTCTTGGCCTAAACCTCTGTGCAGTTTGTACATTCATGACAAGCAAGGAATCCAGATGACTTGCCAACACCAGCAGTCCCAGACTGAATTTTAAAACATTTCGGTTGGATTAAGATGACTGGACAGGAAGTATTAACATCTAACAACTGCTCAACTGATCAGACTTATCGAAGCTTTTTAAATACTTAACGTTCGTCTGGGAAACGGTTTAAAATGTTTTATATTAGGAACAAGGGTTTTTTTTTTTGTCATCTCTTAAAATTAAAATGGTGTATTATTTTATGGCTTATAAACTGACGATACAAGTGATAAGGGTACATGAGAGGTTGGGTTTACTCTCGAAGAGGAGTTCCAGCCTAAAGAAGACTACCTAATAGCTTGTCAATAGGCAGTCCCTTTTGTGCTACAGAAACTACATTCAGCCGATCTTGAAAAGGTTATGGGCGTTTATTTTACATGGGAAAGTCAGTGTAATATAACTGGTGTAAACGACACTATTTGAGCATAAGGACCATGGGGGGTGGGGTGTATATTTACTAGGGTACGTTAGCATTTGTTCCCTGGGGAGCAATAATGATTGATATTTCTATTTTTCTACTCTATTTTTATCAAGAATGATAATGATTGTATGGTATCTGTTTCTCTGACTGTATGCCATGAAAATAACTGAAACTGGGGCAAGTGGAGAAGCTACTGTGGCATAGTCCTGTTCCATTATATTCCACATGTGACGTATAGAACGGGAAAAGGAGCCTTGTGGGAAGCAGTAAAGGGTGTACATTAAAGACGTACCTTTTCATGCTGTTCTTGACTGTATTTTTGCTTTCAGACTCCAAGGAATTTTACTTGCCAGTGTCAGGTTTACTTATGAAGGCACGGTTTTAATAAACCCAACTCTTTTTCACATCAGAGTGCATTATGGGGTAGCCCGACGGGATTACAAGTGCATTGGAATATTGTTTAAAGTTAGGCTCCTATATGAGCCTCTTTTTTACGTAAATGCTTTTAATCCCTTTTTAATTCTGACAAATGAGTGACATTTAAATGAGCAGTAGATCTGCTAGCTTCTTCTCCGTAACTTATGGAGCATTTTTAATATCTGCGGCTATAGTGTGCACCAGTGTTCTGCTGTGATGTATTTCTGGCATTGCTTTTAATTTATATATATATTTTTTTTTAATTTGATTTATTTTATTATTGTTGTTTTTTATCCATCAGAGTGGTTTGTTGCTAAGGGCCCTTGATTAAAGTCACAGCTGTAGCAAATCGGTGGTCTGATCAGCAGTCCACCACCATATCCCTCTGATGCTATGCATGGCTTGTGATGACCTTTATATGGGCAGGAATAACAGTAGATCAGCTCTTTTAGACACACAGCACCTGATTATCACTGATATCTGTTAAAAGAGGAACAAAATAGTATAAATGTGTAATGCGTACATCAGGTTCTCCCGGTTTCAGTGAACGAGAGTTACTCTGTTTTGAGTGACTTGTTCACAGGAATAAAGGTCAGCTCCTTCCTCTGCTGATATAAATACAGTGTTCTGTTACAGGTATGTTTTTACTGGAGGTTCCACACCCACCACACACCAGCTATAGGAGGAGAGAGACTGTGCTACATGCTGTAATTCTAGGCTGTGTGCATGCGCGTGTTCATGAATTTATGAGCAGGAATTTGTATAATGGCATGGGTATTACAACGTAAGCATGTTTTAAGGGGACAGTTTATAAAATAGCATTAAAAACATAACGTTAGTGAATGTTTTATTCAAAATGCAGAATGTTTTCTGTGAAGTGTACGTGTAAGGGAAGAATGTAGTTTATACGATATAAAAACCATTACACCTATGGGATGTGCTCACTAAGATAAAAAAGTGTGTGTGTCTGTCTAGAGTCTCTACTCTGGAAGCGCATCAATCCCCAGCCTAGTGTTTCATGTGAGCAGACCTGTCGTAACACTCAGTCACAGAAAAAAGGGGACAGAAAGGGAAATAAATGCGGTGTTCCTTCATCTCCTGCGTGTGTCTGTGATGAATGCAGAGAAAACACCCAAACTGAACCGTGCTGTGTGTACACGAGTGCCAGACCTTGGGCTCACTCACTACCTCGCACTAACACCTTTCTGTTTACCGCTCACTCACTCGCTCTGTTTGTGGCTCTGCCATTTCTAAAATAATAAGTAGCCTATACATCATGGCAGCACTCAGATCAAACATACCAACAAAATATGCGTACTGCAGCCGGGTGGGATACTACAGTTCAATAAATGAGCATTCTGCTTTGAAGGACACAACATCGGCCGCTTGTGTTTCGGGGACGTTTACGTGTCTATTCATTCAGTGATGCACAAATCACAGCTCATGTTTTATAACAGTGCCCACCCCCGATGGCTGCAGCGCTGTACGTTCTTACAGAGTGTCGTGTCAGTGTGCGTTGGCTACCTCCGGCTCCTGACTGCTTAGTATGTGTTAGTCAGGTGTGGATTACATCATCATCTGAACAAGCATACAAGCATCATTGTCTCTCTCGCCCCATCTGTGTGTGTGTGGGGTGTGATTGTGCTAGCCCTCAGGCAGCGCTGTTGGGCACACAGTACCATAAACAGGCTTTAACCTCGTCAGCCGGTTCTACCTAATTGGCTTCACGCTTTACACCACACAGCGTGCAGCTTGTAACGAGCCTAGAATCACAAACACTACAGTTACAGTTTTTCTCATATTCATGTTTAATTACTTGTCACTTCTTGGATTAATTATGGTAATGGCATTGGAGGTGTTTGAAGTCATGGCACTTTATCTTTTTATTTATTTATTTTTTTAAATAAATATTTGACACTAAAAAACACATGCGTAATAAAATTTGAAATCACTGCAGAGTATCAGCGATAATGAGCCTTATTTGTAGGAGCCACTTGGTCTGTTGATGTGTGCTTAGATTGAAAACTCGCCCAAAGTACCACACACACACACGATACCAGACCGTTTTCTCTGCGTGTGTTTCAGAAGCTTTTATGTAATAAATGTTTTTGCTTGCAAAACTCTGCTAATGTCTGTGCGACTACAGAAAGGAAAAAAACAGTTTTAGGTAATAAGACTCCGGTATGAGTAGATATATATCGCTAAGAATCCAGTATGATTAGATGTACATCAATAAGAATCCATTATGTGTAGATGTATCTCGCTAAGATTAGATATAAAGATCAATAAGACTCCAGTGTGAGTAGATATATATCTACTGCTAATCCAGTATGAGATAGCTACATATGTGTGTGTGTATATATATGTGTGTGTGTGTGTGTGTGTATATATATATATACACACACACACA
>JAOUQX010100379.1:0-10206 GCA_028566295.1 Liobagrus marginatus
ATTTGCTACTTACACGGAGAAAATAAACTTTTTCCGCCTCTGTTAACTCCACACAGCTCTCAATTGTGAACTGAAACTAAAATTTAAACCGACACTAAACTACTCGGAGGTTTATCACGGGTTTAAACTTTCCAAAACCTACTTAACTGTGCAAGCAGAAACAACACGTCTGTGTTCACGGCTTCTCTCCAAACAACTCCGAGGGTTTTTCCCATGTCACAGTGCGCCTCCTGTGCGCGCACGCATCTAGCGCGTGCACAAAATGGCGGCGCCCATGGTGAAAATAAAACAAACGCCTCAAACACAAAAATTTACGTAGGTCCGCTACACAAGCTAGAGCTAACCCGTGACTAACACCTAATTAATCATGACCATGATTAGCCATTAATCATGACCATGATAGCGTGTGAGCGTGTGTGTGCACAAAATGAAGCATGTGACATAAGCATGAACGAATACATGAGCATACACATGCTTCCCCGTTACATTTGTTAATGAAGATGATGCCATGCCGCAATGTTTACATTCAAGCCTTTGAGTCAATGTAAAATCTGTTGTCTGTCCTCTATTTCAAACTCATGTTTTACTTCAGTCCTTGTCCTTTTTTGTACCCCTGTTGGGTAGCTTATGGTTCAACTTAGCCATTGTCTAACCCTAGTTTAGGCTTAGTTTAGCGGTGAAAATGGATAACCTCATGCGATCACAGGCCTCCCGCGCCACGGCAGCCGACATGCCCCGCCAAGCGTACTTCCCCGGGACGGCGACACGCAGCACTGAGGAACCCATGCAGTTGGGGAGAGCCCGGGTGCCTCCAGAGGAACAGCTGCGCGCCAACAAGAGCAGTTATGCTATTACTGTGGCAAGGTGGGACACGGAGCAGCGAGCTGTCCCATGAAGCAGGCCAGGAAAAAGGAACAAGTAAGTCCCCTAAGATACATTTCTACACACCAAGTCACATTACCAGTGTGGGTGGAGGGAACTCCTAACATCTCTTCTCTTTCAGCCCTAGCAGACTCCGGGGTGGCAGCCAACGTTATCGGCCCAGGGTTAGTGCAGAAGCTAGGGCTAGCATCCATAGAATGCACACCTATTCATATCACTGGTTCAGATAACAACCCATTGGGGTCGGGACAAATCACGCATAAAACAGTTCCTTTGCAATTGCACATAGGGGCACTGCATGTAGAAAGCATAGAGCTATACCTAGTGTCCTTCCCCACTACCCCCATAGTACTAGGCCATCCATGGCTGGCAACCCATAACCTTCGGTTCCAGTGGGACACCAAGGAGCTTTCCCATTGGTCCCCATATTGCCAGGAGCACTGCCTCCAGCACGTGCCACACCCTCACAACCCCACCAAGTCCAGGCCCACAGAACATGCATTGTTACCACAGAACGTCCCCGAGGACTACAGGGACTTAGTTCAGGTTTTCAGCAAGGAAAGAACGAGGCTACTCCCCCCCTCAGGCCATGGGACTGTGCCATAGACTTACTGCCCCAGTTCACCCCCTCACAGGGGCGGGTTTCCCCCTATCAGCAGCAGAAATGCAAGCCATGGAGAACTACATAAGGGAGTCTCTAGCACAAGGGTTCATATGCCCCTCGAAATCCCCAGTGGCGTCCAGCTTCTTTTTTGTGAGCAAGAAGGATGGGGGGCTGCGCCCATGCATTGATTACAAAGGGCTAAACGCTATCACCACGAAACGCCACTATCCCCTCCCGCTCATCCCGGCAGCCTTAGAACAACTGCGAGAGGCTAGGTATTTTATCAAGATAGACCTACGCTCCGCCTACAATTTAATAAGAATTAGGGAAGGAGTCGAGTGGAAGATGGCCTTTCATACCACCAGCGGCCACTATGAATATCTGGTGATGCCATATGGCATAGCAAACGCCCCAGCCACGTTCCAGTCGTTTATCAATGAGATATTCAGGAACCTACTGCAAAGGTATGTGGTGGCCTACATTGATGACATATTGGTCTATTCTACATGTCTGCAGGAACACAAAAAACATGTGAGAAAGGTGCTACGGCGCTTACTGGAGAACCAGCTGTACGTCAAGGCAGAAAAATGTCAGTTCCACGCAACGGAGCTGGAATTCCTGGGGTACCACGTCAGCTGTAAAGATGTGCGCATGAACATGGACAAAGTTAGGGCGGTCATGGAGTGGCCACAGCCAAACACAATCAAACAGCTGCAGCAATTCCTGGGTTTTGCCAACTTCTATAGGCGATTCATCCGGAACTACAGCACAGTGGCAGGGCCTCTCATACACCTACTCCGAGGCAAGGGAAAGAAGCTGGAATGGTCAGACACGGAGGCGGCCGCCTTTCGTAAGCTAAAACGCCTATTTACCACCGCCCCCATCTTGTGGCACCCAGACCCTCAGCAAGCCTTCGCCGTAGAAGTGGATGCATCGGACGGCGGCGTGGGGGCCATTTTGTCACAGTACTGGGGGGAACCGCCCAAGCTACACCCCTGCGCTTTTCTGTCAAGGAAATTGTCTGCAGCACAAAGAAACTACGACGTAGGCAACAAAGAACTCTTAGCCATCAAGGTAGCCCTAGAAGAATGGTGGCACTGGTTGGAGGGGGCGCACCACCCATTTCAGGTTATCACAGACCATAACAACCTGGAAGCTATCCAGAACGCCACCCAGCGCACTGCCCGCCAAGCATGCTAGGGACTGTTCTTTACTAGGTTCGACTTCACGATCACCTACCGTCCTGGGTAAAGAAATTTATAGGCAGATGCCTTGTCCCGCCTGCACGACATCACAGACACACCCCAAGTCCCCCAGCCCATACTCCCCCCAGGGATGGTAATAGCACCGATGCACTGGCAACCCATGGAGGACATACGCGCAGCAACACAGACCGAACCAGCCCCCGCCCAGTGTCCGGTCGACCGCACATACGTGCCCACCACAGTACGGAACAGAATTCTGGAATGGGTCCACAACTCCCCGGCCTCCGGCCACCCCAGAGAGAACAGGACGATAGCCCTGGTACGACAAGCCTTTTGGTGGCCCTCCCTTGTAAAAGACACAAGGGCGTTTGTGGCGGCCTGCCACTGCTGCGCATTGGCTCGAACACCTAGGCACCTCCCAGCCGGACTCCTGGAGCCCCTCCCCATACCTCAGAGGCCATGGTCACACATTTCTGTGGACTTCCTCACAGACCTCCCCCCCTTGCAGGGATACGCTACCCTAATGGTGATCAAGGACCGGTTCTCCAAGGCGTGTTGTCTCATACCCCTCAAGGGAATCCCCACAGCGTGGGAAGCGGCCCAAGCAATTTTCACGCAAGTATTCAGACACTACGGTCTCCCAGAAGACATAGTAACAGACAGGGGGCCACAGTTCACATCATGAGTCTGGCGGGCGTTCTGTAAAAGATTGAATATTACTGTCAGTCTAACTTCTGGCTATCATCCACAGGCAAACAGGCAAGTAGAGAGGCTGAACCAGGAGCTGGGCACCTATCTACGCACCTACTGCAGCCAAAACCCATCCGATTGGAGCACGTATGTACCATGGGCTGAGTATGAATTCCATCACACATACGTCCACAGGCCTCACGCCTTTTCAGTGCACCCTAGGGTACCAACCACCCCTATTTCCATGGTCGGGGGAGCCGTCACACATACTGGCCATGGACCATTGGGTCCGGCAGAGCGAAGAAACATGGGCAGGAGCACACGTGCACCTAGCGCGGGCTATTCGGCGACAGAAACAACAAGCCGACCGCCGGTGCTGCCCCCATCCAGCCTACCAACCAGGGCAGCGGGTGTACCTCGCCTCCAAGAACCTCCGGCTGAAACACCCATGTAAGAAACTAACAGGAAGGTATGTGGGGCCATTCAAAGTATTACAGCAAATCAATGCAGTATCTTACAATTTACAATTGCCGCCAGGGTGGCGCATCTCACCTGTATTCCATGTATCACTGCTGTAGCCGGCCCAGGGCCCAGACCCGGAGGAGGGGGGCACGGAAGAACAACCACCCCCCCTAGAAGTGGAGGGGGTGCCGGCATACCTGGTTCAAGACATATTGGATTCACACAGGTACAGGGACGCCTGCAGTACCTGATCGATTGGGAGGGCTATGGCCCGGAGGAGTGGGTGTGGGTCACCAAGGATCAAGTTGTCGACGCCTCCCTAATCTCAGACTTCCACCAACGCCACCCTGACCGCCCGGCACCCCGGGGACGGCCCCCGAGGCGGAGAGGGCCCAAGGGGGGCCCTAAAGGGGGGAGGGCTGTAACGCCATGCCAGCCCTCTCCAGAGTTCTAACACTTCCGGTGCCGCGATGACGTCACTTACGGATAGACACGCGGCAATGGCGGCACTTCCGGGTCGTGGCATATATAAGCAGCGCTTCCACAAGACAACGTCGCGAAGTATTGTTTGCCCTCCAAACATACCAAGCGTTAACTAAGTCTTTGTCTCTCTATCTTTACAGAAGGAAGCCTAACTCTCTCACGGATTATCACAGCCAGCGCACCCCCCACGGACTTCTCACAGCCACAACCTCCTGCCTCACAGCCACAGCCTTCGCCCTCCTCACCTCCTCTCACAGCTCCTACACGTTTGTTATTGTCCACGTTGCACTGTGTGTTCACTGAGTACAATAAAACAACCTGCATACGGATCCTATTCTCATTCTCCTCTGTGAATGTTAGTGTGTGTGTGTGCATGTGTGCGTGTGTGTGTGTGTGTGTGTGTGTGTGTGTGTGTGTGTGTGTGTGTGTGTCAGGTCAAAATGTGCTAGACAACAATGCTCAATTTGTTATTCACAATATTTTTCCTTTACATGTTGCTATTTGTTTTAAAACTTACAATTTTTTAAATAATTTAAACATTTTGTATACAGTATATGTGTTTTAAATTTTGTTTTTAATGAATACATCAACAATTCTGATAAAAGTAAAATTGTCTTTTTTTACTATCTGGTTACTTCTGTATTTTCTTTGATACATAGATCTCTGCTACCACTGAATCTAGCGCCGTCTCTGTCAGAAAGAGATGCATTAATGAGAACACTAGTGTGCTATGTATGAAGGCATTATCGTTAAAACCCATGCATTTCCACAGACTCTTGATCTTTTCCTTGATTCATTTAACTCAAAAGTTACAAATGTTATGACATTGTTTCTGTGAAAGTCAAGCAGAAGACTGGCTGACGAAAAGCGCCTTGGAGAAAATCAACAGCAGTACGAAGCATGACAAGACAATGCAGAAAAGCCGAGCGGATGTGTAAAAAATCAAAACTTCAAATTTACTGAAAAATCTACAAAGGCTATGTAGGCTGTCTACATGCTTTCAATGTTGAACTACCTTGACACACTTCCCACATCTTTTCTTCCAAAAGTGTGTTTAAATCTAGAAGCAGATCTCCTAGACGTCAATTATTTCTGGGACTTTTCCAAATTCCCTAAAATTGCAGTTGTGAAGTCCCCACTGAAAAAGAGTAATCTGAGTAACACCATTTTGAGCAACAATAGGCCAATATCAAATGTTCCTTTTATAGGCAAGATTATTAAAAAGAGGTTGTCTTTAATTAGCAGAACAACTACATTAACTCAAAAAGGAAACTTTACATGGGTACAATTTTCAATCTGGTTTCCAACCACATCATAGCACAGACAGCTCTCATAAAGATAAAAGATATTCTCTTAAATTCAGATTTTAGCAACATAATCAGTGCTGGTACTAATAGATATGTGCCGCATTTGACAATGATAATACATCTGGACAGTTGGATGTGCCAAAATCTTCTTCAGTTAAATGATCAGTTAAAAACGAAGTCATTGGAAACAAAGATGAAGTTATCAAGGTAAACGCATACCTTGAATCTAGGGGTCAACCAACTAAAAATCAAGTCAGGAATCTTGGTGTAATTCTGCACTTTAAAATATTTCAAGTCAATTAGACTTAGAAACAAAAGTTAACCTGATGCCTTAAAAACACGAGTGAACTCAACTTATAGATATTAGATGATTAAACTCGGTGTTTTACAAGTTTTCTGGCTAATGAACAAGTTGTTTCAACTTGATTCTCTGAGTTAAAACTTACTATGTTACATTTTCAAATCTTGATTCAACTTGATTACTTCTTCTGCTCAAAAATATTACAATTTTATTGCAACAAGTTGACAGTTACATAAACTTTAACATTGATTTTTGAAAACAAGTCTAATATAAAAGATTAGAAAACAGGTTCTAATAAGCTATTTAAGAGCAAACATGTTAAAAAGAACAATTTCTACAATATTTCACAGAACTACAAGAAAACCTAGTGGTATAGAATAGGTATAGAAAAAGTAAGTGATGGGGGAAGAAAAAGACACAAATAGTGATACACCATGTAATGAAAAATAACTTTTACTTTGTGAAAGTCTTTGTCAAAGACTGTGTACTCTGTGTATAGTGTATATACACATGTAAAGACTGTATAAAATAGTTCATATAAATATATAGTTTTGGGCTCTAACCTTGCAGAGCAACTGGGCTGATAAAAACTTAGTTCACCCAAAAATGAAAACTGTTATTAATAGCAGTGTTAATCATATAAAACTAGGACCAAGATGAAGAAGAAATTGGCTATTCGTCAAATTCAGTATTGAAACCGTAGAAATATAGATCATACATAAAGTAGGTCAGAGGTCATAATCAGGGAAGAGTAGAGGTCCTCAGAAAAGTCGAGAGGAGCATTATGGTCAATTACAGAGCTGCAGTCATTTTATGAGCGTGGTTGTGGTTCAAGCGGTTGGAATTCTGTTGTGATCACTAATCACAGTTTATTTATTTATTTACTTATTTTTTTATGTTTATTTCAGTAAACTTTTTTTTGCAAAACTCACTAACCTTGTATGCTCACATATTATTGTAGCTTAGCTGTTGGCTAATAGTATGTTATAAGAAGCTCAAATAAACACAAATGTCAGGGCATGTCAAAATATCTCACAGGCCCGAAAACACCCTTGGACCCCAGACAGTTGAGGTTACGGTACATATTTTGTTAAATCTTAACGTTACATACTTTGTGAAATATGTACGTACATACGATTATGCTGATTATTTAGTTTTATAGTTTAACTTACATGCCTTGTTCACTAAGCTACTCTCTATTTGGTTACGTTTTATGACTTTGTCATTCTGTATGACCGCTTTGGCTTCTCTTTTATCTCTACCTCTGCTATATTCCTTCTGTAGTCTGTGTGCCTTATTAAGTTCTCATATTTGCCTGCATTCTTGTAGGTGGCCTTGAGCCTTGCTGCAATTTTTTTGCTTCATTACTCGTCGTTAAGTGTAATACAGGTTTGTGGTTTTGCTTTTCCTCTCTTTGCAGCTCCTCAGCCATTCTATAGACATCATCAAAGACGCTTTCAGATTGCATACATCGCATCAGAATTGGGTATTTTTCTGATGACCCACTTCTTCCTACACGAATCATTTTTCCTAGATCACCTTGTTCGCTTGGCACCCCGACAGACCCAAGACCAGACCTTGATGACGGCCTTGAGGGCCCCTCTTTGGCTAGCTATTCCGCCAGCCCACATACCTGCTTAATTCTTATCCTATCTGACCATAACTCATCCTGTCCTTACAGCTCACCCTCCTGTTTTTCACCTGGGCCCCAATCTATAGCCCCACATCTCCTGTACCGCAGGTCATACAAATTGACTAATAAACTTATCTTGGGAATAAATATTTTTCGCTCTTATTAAAAGCCTACAATGAAGTTTGTGTATGTGTGATTATTTTAACACTTCATTCTACAAAGCTTGCGTGCATGGTTATTGTGAGTATAATACTTAACGGAACATTTTATGAGTATATAAATATGATATATTGTTCATGATAGCACCCCCCCCCCTTTTACTCCTGTGTGTCTGCATGTCTGCATTTTCTGTAATTCATCTGTCTTTCCTAGGGTTACTCTTAAATATGTTTTTGATATCAGTTTATAGGTATATTATAATTATATCTAAACTAAACTATAACCTTTACCCTTGTAACGCCCTAGGACTGTGGCCTGGACGTCCGCCTGAGGGTGTTACGAACTGTGTGTGTGTCTTGGTTCACATGCCACATATGGCACTGTGTTGCACACACACACACACACACACACACACACACACGCGCACTCACATGCTCACTCTAATTGCACACACCTGTATGCACTTGGGGTTATTCACGGGGTGAGCATAAATAGGCCACGCTGACGGTTAGTCAACATGAGTCATTATTGGTGCTACCACTGTTGAAGCTGTTCATCGTTAATTAACGATGGCATGAAAATCTGCGTTTGCGTCTGCCCCATGTTATTCGCTGAAGATGGCGATATGCTCCAAGAAGCTCGGCTCAGCCGCCTCACAGAATGACTCACCGTTTCTGATGCAGCAGAGAACCTCCTTGAACTTCAGCCAACGTCGGGAGATGACGGATCCTGCTGGCCGACGACTTGCCCCGTGAGCATGCTTCAGCAAACAGCTGGGGCCAGGAGGAGGAATAAAATCAAGAGAAGTAAGCAGAAAGGGTGCAAACCACTCTGGGTAGATCAACCATACGACCCTGAGTGGGAAAAGATCTTTGTCCTCACCGAGTCAGCGGAGGAGGAAGAGCGCGCATTTTGCGTGAACCAGCAACGGCGAAAGTACCAAAGGAGGCATGCACATGCTCCATGCTGGCACGCCAAGTCGGCTTTCTGGTTCTGCGAGATTGGATCGGCTAGACCACCAACCTCCAGCTAGAGCGCAGTGTCAGCCAGGGATCCTCACCACCCGTTCCAGTGCCAGACGACCTGCCAGAGCTCATTCCACCTGCTCTGACGGGCCCGCCCTCTCTCTCCACACCCATGCATCACTTCCTGGAGCTCCTATCCGAGGCCCCAGATGTCCGTGTCAGCGCCGAAGTCCCTCCAGAGCCTCTGATCAGCCCCGCGCTCACGAGCCCAGTAGCGACCCCGCTTCCGCTCCCGAGCCTCACCTAGGCCCCATAGACGCACAAGACCTCAGTTTTGGCCCCGAACCTCCTCCTGAGCCCAGTATCGGCATCTTATCGGTCCCCAGTCCTGGCACCGAACCTGCTCAAAAGCCCAGTCTTGGCCCCAAACTGCTTCCCAGACCCTGTATCGGGCCTGCGCCCGCTCTCCAGTCAAGTACCGACCCCGAACATGCTCAGAGACTCAATAACAGAGAGGACGGAGAACCTAGCCCGACCGGCCACCCAAGGCCATGAAGGGTGTTGCGGCTGCCGCTCCTCGTCGGGATGGCGCTCCGTTCCTGGGCCCGGCTGAGGATGTTGATTCGTCCCTAAGATCGCCTGAGGACGTCGCAAGGTCTGCCTTCTTGGCGGAGGTCGTCCCTTGGTTGACCACCTCGGCTACAGATGTCGTTCATAACTGAAGCTTTTATTTAAAGAAGTCAAAAATAACAAACATGTGTAACTCGATATTTTCAGAAACAAAGCCTTAGCTAAGACTACTTAAGCTCTGTCTGATTACAAAACCTTGTGAAGGTGTCTGTGTGTGTGTGTGTGTGCATGTAAACAGTGAGTGAAAATGTGCATGACACACTGACAGTTCACGCCCCTCTCCAGCTCCTCTATGCCGACCTCTGTCGGCCGACCTGGCCAAAGTCCTTGGGTGTGACACTCTGCATGGCATAATACTTTCCTAAGGTACAGTTTGTCCAATTTATCCAGTTAATCCAGAAAGCCAACCCAACCACTGAGGGGCCAACTCCCAGTGCTGGTCCAAAGCTGGATGAATTTCATAAGACAGGGAATACACCTGTGGCAAATTAATTATGCAGATCAGATGATCCACTGTGGTGACTGTAAACAGGTGACAGCTGAACAAAAAAAAGAGACCTTTTTTTTGTCCTGAGACAAATGTGTTTTTTTTCCCAACAGCGTAAGCTAGTCTGATAATGAGTCAACAAGGCAGTTAAGTGAAGCACTGCCAATTAACCAACTGACATCTGAATGGCTGAAGATAATAATCAAGGTGTTGGAATAACCAAGTTCTTAAAATCTGTTGAAAGCATTTCTGTTGCTGTCTCTGTGTAACATCGCAGCTCTAAGGCGCCGCTGTCTGAGCCGCGATAGCTCCGGTCGCAACAGAAAGGACCCGAATAGGCAGGCAGGCTGTGAGTTCAAGTCTTTAATGAAGCTGTGGCATGATAACATAAAGGCGCT